>JBANCY010000068.1:0-87988 GCA_037040045.1 Phorticella flavipennis
GACACTCAAAATCCAAAAACTGTTCAATCAATTAGCACACAAAGTTGTCTAAAAATAAATATCTATTATATATATATATATATATATATATATATATATATATAGATTTACATATATATTTATATATTGTCATGGCCCAAAGGGCGACAAACAATGCCACATTAGTGGCAGTTGCATCATTATCGTTTACGATAAATAACCAAAAAATAAATATACATTCACATTCAGTCAAAATCAACAAATATTTTCTTTTAACCGAAGCAAAAACAACATTAATTCCGCTAGAAATAAATAAACTGCCGAGTCATGCTATTCCAAAGCCAAATAACTAACATAAATGTTCAATAATACATAAATAAATAAATAAATAAGCACATCGCGGAGAGGAGAGTTACGAGTGCAAATTTTTGGGGCCAAGGGGAAGAGAAACTTTAAAGTCCGTCGAAAACTAATGTTAGTTGGAATATTTGTCAATGGTTGATTTTACTTAGAGCCAAAATTTGTGTTCCATGAAAGGAAATTCAGTCCAGTAAATAGGTAATCATATTGGGGTCATTTGATGGGGTTGGTCTTAAAGTCCAACCAATACTTGTCATGAGCATTGCTCACATATTTTTGGTACAAATTTTGGGAATTCAACATTATTGATAATGTAAATTGGGGCCTCGGTGGACCAGTGGATAGCGCACTGTCCCGCCAAACAAGAGGTGCGAGTTCGAATCCCGCTCATAACGATAGGCATAACCCTCCCAGAAAAACTAGGTTGTGGCATAGGATTTGAGATCCACCCATGTAAAAAAAGTTCTTTAGTGAAGGAAGTCAGAAATAATGAAAAATAATGCTTCAGGCTTAGACCCGATAGGGTTGTTTTGCCCATATAATAATAATACTAATTGTTGTACACTAGACTTTTAAACGCAATGGACAATTGGCTTAAAATATGTTTAAATTTGGATACATACATACATATTGTAATTGACTATGGTGGAATGTATATTTTCACTTTAATACTTGATATAGACTTATTCTGAATACTTATTAATTATCGATATATATCGATACTTATAAATTTGTAAGCACTGTAAACCAGCACTAAATTATTTTCAAAATTTAACCAGTAGAGGCTAAACATATAATGGAAAACCTATAATTTAAGCTGTCGTTGATAACATCTGGGCAAAATGTTAATATAATTACAGAATTGTGTCTGTGGTCAGTTAACAGCAACACAGGGTTGTGTTTTCGATTTGATCTATGCTTGCGAATGTAAAGACGACGGCTGGTTCCAATTGGGATTCACTGGAATTCAATTTCTTAGAATTCGTGCTTACTTTACTTCTGTCAAGCCGAATGTAATTATTTACTTGAATATTAAAAATATATATTATAGCATCGCTTTTGGAATATATATAATTTTTCGATCAAAAATATCGACGTGAATTCATTTACTACAACAACTGGGATGGTCCTCGAAGGTGATTGTTTCAACAAATTTGGAATATATGGCTGTGTTCCATTATGAAATAAAAAACTGAAGGATCTGTATGATGAAATACGGATAGAGACGCATAGAAAGATAAACCTGACAAGTAGAAAACTAAGCTGGAAGTATTTTCCAGACTGTTTTATACACTTTCCGAATAAACTAATGTGTATTTACCTTGACCGAGGGCTTGTAATGCATGGAAGGAAGCATCGCAGACTCCAAAAATGTCTTTCAAAATGGTCAGGAAGACAAGAGACCTCGATTAAGCCATGCCCGTCTGTTTGTCCATCTATCCGTTTGTATGCAAACTAGTTCCTCACTTTTTAAGCTGTAAATTTAATGAAATTTGGCACAGAGCCTTCTTTTCTTATCCGTCAGTACATTTGTCAAAACCGGCCGGATCAGACAACTATATAATATAGTTTTCTTATAACCGATATCGAGTTTTCCTATATTTTCCATGTTTTTGAACATATTAGATTGAAAGCTCACAGACACTAAAGACTTGCTATTATCTATCTCTCCATTAAATTTCATAAGGATCGGAAGTCTATATCATTTGGCTACCATGGAACTAAACGTCAGTTTTGTCCACATTTCCCATGTTTTTAAACATGTTAAATTAAAAGTTCATACACTCTTTGGATTTGTTATTACCTATTGCTACAACAAATTTTACAAGGATCAGACATCCATATCTAATAGCTGCTAAATAACCAGAAGTCGGTTTTGCCCATATTTTTCATGTTTCTCAACACATTGGATGAAAAGTTAAATTAGAAGTTCACACACACTTTAAATTTGGTATTATCTATTGCTATAACAAATTTTACAAGGATCAGAGATCTATATCTTATAGCTGCCATATAATCCGAAGTCAGTTTTGCCCACATTTTTCATGTTTTTCAACACATTGGATGAAAAATTCGCATATATAATAGGCTTGATATTATCTATCGCTCCACTGAATTTTATAATGATCGTAAAGATCTATATAACCATATAACGAAGACCATGTTATTTAAGCTATTGTGTATATAATACTTTCAATTTTTAATTCTAATAAAATTTCTCATTATCGTTTTAGAATTTATGTTGGCGGTGCTTACGTTATTGGGAACTCCCGAAACTGTTCCAGAAATTGCTACTTTAATAGTCCCTCCGCCAAGGGTGGTTCCCAAAATGAGCTTATTAAACATTCTGTTGGCTGGCAGATAATTTATCGATCAATTCCCGTAACTTTATTGACACAATCTAAGTGTCCGACACACCGCACTCGAATCCGGGCAATAAACGAAAGACCATTCGATACACTCATTGACTATTTATGAGCTTTTGATTCGATGCCATTAAATATTTGAGCTCTACGATTGCGTCTAGACTCGGGACTCTAGACGGGGCCTTTGGACCGCTTTGAATCACTTTGGTGTCTCCAATTTGCCCGTCGTTTGTCGTTTTCACTTAACAAGCGTTTCATTAGCCTAATTCCGGTGCCGATTCGCTGTTTGATTGCTTAGCCAGAAAATGCAAAAAGCAAATTGCAGAGCAAATGCCTCCTGCTCCTGCTCCCGCTGCCATTGCCAATGCCGCTCCTGATCCGGCTCCCTGTACCCTGTCCCGTGTGCTGGGCAAACATTGGTATTACCAACGCTCTGTTTCGCTTTTCATCATTTGCTAAGCAAACACAGGGACATGTCCAACAGCATTGACAGCCTGAAAGAGACCCAGGTGGATGACCAACTGGCCAGTGGCCACCCATCGGAGGCGTTGTGTTTATCCAACTTTTGCATACCCTACAGAGCGTTGAGGCAGAAAATGTTACTGTATATATATGCTGTATAAAGGTATACAAAATGGGAACAAAGGGTAGGTTTCGCTTGGTCGATAATAGAAGCAATTTCGGCTTCATTAGTGCTTTCCGAGATGTCCTTCTATATGTAGGTTGGAACTACTTGATCTCTAAGACTCTACGAATTAAAGAGACTCACCCTTATTCCCTTAAATTGGATTGAATTATTTGCCAAGCCTTCTTTGCCCAGTAAGCGATAGCATTTTCATATATCTTAGGAAAATCGAAAAACTTTGAGAACATGCGCAATACTTAACGTATTGATTTATATTGAAATTTCGAAATTTCATACACTAAAGACAATATTTTGAAGCTATTCTGAAATTTTCATAATGATCGAATAACAAAGTCGGAAATAAACTAGTGTAGAATTTGTTAAAATAAGTTCAAAATGGTCAAATAGTTGAAGCCAGTTAAAACCACAACTAGATGCTAGAGGTAAGCCATACGGGAGAAATTTTATATATCTATTTTCCCGGTTTTTTTTTTTTTTTTAATATTATTTATTGTATATTTTTTCCCGGCTTGTGCTTAGATAACAATTTTTGATACCAATCTGTTTCTTTGCAGTTCAAAAAGTCCACTAAAAGCTATAAAATTTGAATTTGGATTTTATATTAATTAAATTTATTTTTAAAATTTCAGACCAATCTGATAATTAATGCAGAAGTACAATTGGAAAAACACCGCAGTGTTTCCGATGTTCGGTGTTCCCCCAGCTCTAAGGGATGTCTACAACAATGGTAACTGAGGTAGAGGCAATGCTGATGACAGAGTCTCTATTATTATTATATGGCTATAACAACCCTATGGGTGGATATCAAATCCTACGCCACAACCTACTTTTTCCAGGAGGGTTATGTCTATCGACTTGAGCGGGACTCGAACTCGCACCTCTTGTTTGGCGGAACAATGTGCTATCCACTGGACCATCGATGCAGACGGAGACAGTATCTCTAGCTCTTGTATTTGCCGCGATCGACGCGCTTATATAGATGGACAGACGGACATGGCCATATCAACTTGGCTAATATATATACATTATGGGGTCTGTCACGTCTCCTTCCAACAAAACTATTATAACATCCGCCACTTTTAAAGTGGGATCAGGGTATACAAATATAGAATGCAATGATTGGCAAATGTAGCAGAACTTGCGCATTTGTAGACCGATTCTTCTGAAATTTAGTGTAAACATTGGTGAGAAAAAACGTTTACGTAAAACTCGAATGCAATAGCTTGAAAGCAATTGTTGGACAAACTGAACGCCATGTTAAATATATCAAGAAATGAATCAGAAAAACATTGTACTCGGCTCATCGAAGGTTCTACATCTTACCGAAATATAGACCAAAATAATTTACACAAATATTGCTTTGAAATCATTTCAGTTTTATTTAGATTGTTTGTGTGTGTACATTTTTAGTCGCCATCTTTTTCCGTAATTTCATCATTGGTCGAAATCATAAGCTTGGCGAATCTAGAAAGTTCGAATTTATTAAAATTCACTTTCCCAGAAAATTGCAGATCCTTTAAACACTTACCATTGAGATGTTCTCCAAGAGTTATCAATTGATCCAATAAGTCCTGCAGCTTTTGTTCGATGAGTTGAAGCCGTGACGTATATAAAGACTGCTCCTCAATGGGCATCGTTGAGATGCACACTTTTGTCTCTATAACATCCAATTCTAGCATTAGCAGAACCTCTAGGGCAAAATGGAGAAACTCAAGCAAATTATCGTCTATCATCGCCTCTTTTGCCATATTTTTGCATCTAGCAGAAATTGGCACTATAAACTTTCGCCGCACAATAAAAAGGGAGATGATACGAATGTTTGGACTAACTGTAAATCGGTAACAGTGTGACCGCACCATAAAAAGTTATATGGCGAGATTGTTGCAAAAAATACTAAACTTATTGATGGAATTTCGGGAATATGGAATGGAATGGGGCGCAAATAAGTTTAGAGATGGAATTTTATAGATTATAATCGATTGGCAAATCGTGGCATATATATATTCAATTACATCAACTATGATCTATGATAACTATGGGTATTTTATAGTAGTAGAATGTGATATAAATCATAGACATAAATTTTCAATTTTTATTTAATACAGTCGGTTAATTTTATTGTCGGAATTATATTGGAATATGGAACGATCAAATCGTTATACTATGTACACATAATGTCAAGTGTTGGATAAAAGATTATATAAAAAGAATTACAATTTTGATCAATTTGTCTGTATGTTTTGTTCTAGTGTGGAGTCTTGCTCTTTCACAGTTCCTTTACTCTTTTTCTTCTTCTTCTTTTTAAGAGCTTTATCCTTCGGCTTGGATTTCTGCTTTGCCTGGCCCTTCTGACCCTTCTGACTCTTCTGACCTGCCTGGCCCGCTTTACGCATCTGACCTGGCTCGCCCGCCCGACCCGCCGGGCAACACCTGCTGCACAGGCACTGTACAGCCGTTGGGAAATTGAGAGGCTTCTGCTCGGCCAGGAAATCGGCTGCCGCCCTCTGCTGCTTGAGGAACAGCCTCTTGACTTGCTGCTGCAGCTGCTGCTGCGCCGGAAAGACATCATCTGCCAGCTCGGATTGGCCGTCTGGCGGCTGATCGGAGACGGGCTTCAATTGATCCATGGGTATTACTTTCGTGGCAGCCATTGGAGTGGATGCCGTCAATTGTTGTGGCGGTTTCTGCATGCAGATTTGCTGGTCGAGCAGTGAAGGACGACGCTCCAGGTTGGGTCGTCCAACAGGTTTCAGGCGCTTCTGTTGCAGTATCCGCTTGAAGCGCAACTGGCCCAGACATTTGGCCAGACGCAGCTGCTCGTAAATGTTGCCGTCAACCAGTTTTTGATTGTCAAATGTCCAGGGTATGTGGGACTTGCAGAAGGCCGCCTCGAGCAGCATATAGTTGTGCATGGAATCGTTGGCATTGGCGGGCCGATTGATAACCAATACGCTGGCCAAAGAGCCAGGCCGCAGTTTGGTCATCAATCGGCACCAAGCGACGCCATTTCCCAGCTCCTGCAGGTTGTTGCAGCGCGGACCTGCCACAGAGCGATTGATCCACTGCAATAGCTGTTTGACCTCGGTGCTATGGCGGCCGGATGATGCTGGAAAACAACAGGGTATTATCAATGGGGTATTAACAATGGAGTATTATCAATGGATGAAAGGACTCACTGGACTGCATTGCGAAGTTTTTTTTTTCAAGAAATTTTTCTCTATTTTATATATATATATAATTTTTTTTGTGTTTTTACTAAAAAAATTGTGCGTGGAAATACTATGAAAACTTAGTACATTTTGGGGGAAAACAACTTATGATGATATTTATGGAACAGCAGACTGAGATTCAAAAGGTTTCAAGAAATTTGGACCTTTTATATGGGTTTTATTTAAGACATTTAAGCAGGAGAACAGCGACTTTGCGTCGAGTCCAGCAAATGAAAAACTGTTAAGCACCGCCCAGAGAACAGTTGCCCAGTGACCAAGCTGACCACCCAACGGCACCACCAACACCCACCAGCCCCCAACGGCCCCACCAGTTGTCTAGTTAGCAATGTGTATTCTGGCTCTTGCTTTGTGCTTCCTGTGTCAACTGTGTCCTGTGGTCAAGCCCTCTCCCCTCCGCCCGACACCCCCCTTCTCGGTGTCCACCGCACACTTGGCCATTTTACAGGCGGCATGCAAATGAATGTTGCCCGGATACGGCACGTGCTCCCATCGGCTTCTTTTTCGGCCGTCACCTTAATGCGACCATTTCATTTGGCCAAAAGCACTTGCCCGAGCCTTGGCCAATGCTCGGAACATTCTGCAGCGTCCTGTTACAGGATGTTAGCTTGGCTAACAGACACCCCCAGCCACACAGCCCCCTCCTCACACCACCCATCCCATCTCAGCCACACACCCATCCCTTCCCATCCACAAACAGAATGCAAACAATGCTTGTTTCATTTGCGTAATAAAATATTTATACAGGTATTTAGTTAGCTAGCCGGAAAAAAAGGAATAAAAAAATAAAACAAAAAAAAAACTAAATTAAACAAATAGAAAAAATAAAAAATTAAATAAAAGGCGAAAAAGGAACACGCGAAAAATGGCCCGAGACCAACAAAAATTAAGCAAACTCCCACAAAAAAGAAGAGCAAAAGTATCTAAGCAAAAGTGTTGAGTAACAAATCTAGACTAGCTAATACCCTGTATGTGAGGGGCCTAAGTGGACCAGTGGATAGCACGCTGTCCCGCCAAACAAGAGATGCGAGGTTCGAATCCCGCTCATGTCGATAGGCACAACCCTCCTAGGAAAACTAGGTTGTGGCACAGGATTTAAAATACACCCACGTAAAAAAAAATTCTTCTGTGAAGCAAGCAGAAATTAAGAAAAATAGTGCTTCAGGCTTTGACCCGATAGGGTTGTTATGGGCATATAATAATAACAATAATATATTTCAATTAATTCCAATACAATTGATGTCTTAAATATATGATTTTGCTCTTAAAATACTACAATTTATATAATATAACAATTAAGGAAAGAATCTAACAAATATGATAATAGGCACAATGAGAGTTCGTACTATTTTCGTACCTTTCTTAAATATTAAATACACATTATTTAAAAGGGTAGAATGTCCGCCACAGCTTATTATATATTATATATTAAATATCTTTGAAATTTCAGACCATTAGCTTGAAAGACATGAAAAAATATGGTCAAAACCGACTTCTCGCTGTATGACAGCTATATAATATAGTACGCAATTTGGTAGAACCATAGATTATTAAGAAACTTAAGTTTGTGTAAAATTCAAAAGCAATAACTTCAAAAACATGGGATATATGATCAAAAGCGATATACTGGTTGGATCCCTAAAAAATTTGGTAGATACTCAGATTATATAAAATATAAAATACCTAACTTAGTGTGTAATTCAAAATCAATTACTTGAAAATCATGGAATATATGTGTCAAAAGAGACTTTAAGTTGTATGAGAGCTATATGATATACTGGTTGGATCTCTAAGAAATTTGGTAGAGTCTTAGTTTATATAGGAACATAAGTTTCTGTCAAATTTAAATGCACTAGCTTGAAAATATAATAATATAATAAATATGGTCAAAACAGACTTTTATTTATATGGTTGATATATTATATAGTAATTGGATCACTAAGAAATTATGTAGAACCATAAATATAAAACTTAAGTTCAAGTAGACCACTGGATGGAGCACTGTCCCCCCAAACAAGAGGTGCGAGCCCCGCTCATGACCCTCCTAGAAAAACTAGGTTGTGACGTAGGACTTAAAATCCACCCATATAATATAGGAAAATAGTGCTTCAGGCTGTGACCCGATAGGGTTGTTATGACCATATAATAAATAAAATAAATAAGTTTAAATTTGAAATAGCTTTTAGTTCTTGAGAAATATGGACATTGAGTTGTAGGGTAGCTATATGATATAGTGATTCGACCCTATTGAAATTTGTTGGTATATAGGATCCAAGCATTAAAGTATAAAATTTATATACAATAGCTTTCAGAACATCAGTTATATGGGCACAATCAACGTTTAATGGTATAGCAGCTATATATATAATAGGCCTATCTTGCTGGTTCCAAAATGTGAAACTTCTTATAAAAGAAGGAAGTTACTTTCAAAGCGTTTCTGAAAAAGCGTACAAAAGGAGCTGAAAATAATCGCTAATAGACTAAACACTTTCTGAAAATGGAAGAATCAATCTAAGCTAATGCCAATTTTACCAAACCATTAATAATTTGGTTTTAGGCTTTTGATTATATCTTGGGAATGTAGAAGTAGAGATCTACAAGTCGAAAGTAGTCAAAATCATATACAATTGAATTTATATATTACATATAAAAATTTCACGCTTCTATGAATCCGTCAGCAAATACAGTTTAGTTGATCTACTTTTTAGCCCTTATACCCTGTAGTTTGAGTAAATATACAAACAATTTGATTAAACCCTTTGCCCTTACATTTTTCTCTCTGTGTGTTTTTTTTTTCCTACAAAGTAAAAAATTAAAAGAATTTCCCCAAGGAAATGGACAGCTGTCAGCGGAAAACAGCAGCAAAACATTGGCTAAATTCATACAAAGTCCGCTTTAATGCGAATCTCTCCATTGGGCTTTACGGGTTTTTTGGGTTTTTGGCCCTGATGAAAACTGCGACTGCCCATTGTTTTGGCCAAAAAACAAAAGACAAAAAGCGTCTAGACAACGCTACCGACTCGATGAATCCTTGGTACGCCGCTCGCGTTATGATATAGATAAATCAGCACAGCACGCCCTGTCGTGTGACAGGGTGGCCCACAGCAGGAGAGTTGGAACTCGGACTGGGAAAAATGTGCGCATAACATGGATATTGCTTTCATTTATCATCAGCCTGATAAACTTAACCGTTCGGACTATAGACTACGCCTCGAAGAGACACATTATTCTTGGCTAAACTGAAGCTGGATTATTAAATCTTTGAAGGATTTTTTTTTAGTTATTAAATTTGTACGGGTTGTGGGCAATAGACATAGAGCTTCGGGAAAGGCTATTATTACGATTTGTAGAGATATATATTAAACATTACTTATGCTGTCAGATTTTCCTTAGCTACTTAATAGATTCGTAAGACTTTGTAAAGCTAGAATATTACACTGATAAAACAAAGCTATTAGATATTAGTTATGCTGATTTTTACGCGACTTTCGACTCTGTTAATCAATCTACTTTGATTTATATATTATATCTTTTAAGAGTTCCAAAAACTTTTAGTCTTTGCCTTTCGAACTAATCCACTTATAGGAAAACATTTTTAAGCCTCTTTAAGTAACTTCTGAAGTATCGTGTAGTCATCATCTGGGATCCTTAGTATATATACATTATTTCAGATGTTGACGATATTAAGATCCAGTGATCGATTTCTCCAAAAATTTCCCAGCTGATCTTGGCAGTTTGCAATTCCAGAATGGACAGTAAGGAAAATGAAATCGATTGTGTCAGTCGGTCCGTTTTTACCCTGATCCCATTTGGAAACTGGAAAGAATAGTATGATATGTAGTTTTGTTGGAATATATGAAACAGACAGAAGGAGGCGTGACAGACCATAAGGTATATGTATTCTTGATCAGCATCAACAGACGAGGCGATATAGCCATGAGCAGATCTCGGAAACTATAAGCGCTAAGAAGTCTAAGCCTGGTAAGACCAACCGTGTATAGCTTAAGCGGATCAGTAGAGTTTTCAATTTTTGCCCGATAATCGATAAAACGTGTTTTGACAAAATGTCCATAAATTCTACTTATAGTGTGCTGAAATTTGGTATGTATTTGGTGCCCAAATTTTCTTCGTCCTATGTGATTCCCTGAAAATGCAATAGGTGTGCATAAATTCTATATGAATTAGGCTTATGAATATGCCATTAAGTTATTCTGAAAATTTCAGAACGAATAGATGATAAACAGTAAAGTTATTCTGCTATATTTACCGTATATATCATACAGCCGGCGAACGAGTGTTGCGCTAAATTTTTACTAAATCAAAAGTTCAAATACCCTTTAATATTTAGTTAGTTGTCAATTCCCTTGGTAAATTTACTCAGGGATTCCATTTCAGCTTCGTATATATTATGATAGGTAGATAGATAGTGTTTCCTTCTCCTGCTCCTCCTCTCTGGAAATCACAATTGGCCAATATGGTCTATTATATGGCCTTAGCAACCATATCGGGTCAAAGACTGAAGGAAATTTTTTTCTTTATTTCGGATTCCTTCACTGAGGAACTCTTTTAGGTGGTTGGATTTCAAATCCTACGCCACAACCTAGTATTTCGAGGAGGGTCATGCCCATCGACATGAGTGGGACTCGAACTCGAACCTCTTGTTTGACGGGACAGTGCGCTATCCACTGGTCCACTGAGGCCCCTACTTTTCTGTTAAATAGGTATAAAAATAATGCTATATGGTCTACCCTCTGTTTCCCTCCAAAACATAGTAATAATCCCGCCAAGTGGCAGTTTGAATTCTACTTCGATTGCCGCCTGCTTTGCTGCCAATCAAGTTGAGTAAGAAAACTTGAATTAGACGCTTTAAGACCGAGGTCTAAATCTGTCTAAATCCGATGTCGAAGGCCCCAAAGCCTGTAGCTGGAGCCTTCCGCAATGCTTTGGTTGGTTTGCCGCCTACCGCCTACCGCCTGCCGCTTGCCTCTTGACGCTTTCCTGCTTTCTTACGGTTTAGATAATACGTTGGAGTTGCCAGAGTATTCAAATGCGCAAGTCGAGTTGGAGGCTGGAGCCAAGTGGTTATCATGGCCATGGGATTCAGGTTGCGGTGGCTCTGCGGCGGTGGTGGCAGTGGCGTTGGCTGTGGCAGCGGCGTTGGGCTTTGACTGCAACGTGCTTTATCGCAGAGACGTTAATTAATCTGTGACGCCTCCAACTTCATTGTTGCAACTGCAGCATCTTCGTGCAGGTCGTGCCCTCGTTGCCAGCCCCTTGGGCCGCTTTGCCGGCGATGCTGTAAGCATTTTTAACACGTTTTTTACGAAACTAAAAATTCTTCTAATATTTTTTACATAATTTTCCGTGCAACTCCGGGAGAGGAGATGTTGATGCTGATGTTGATGTAGCTGAAGATGTTGCTGAAAGATGAAGATGAAGATGAAGATGAAGCTGGAGATGAAGATGAAGACGAAGTCGACCACAATGACAATTAACAAAGTAAACAAAATGTGGCAAAAAAGAGTAAAGTGAATGAGTTGTGGGTTGTGGGTTATTTGTCGTTTAAATGACGGAATGCAGCCATCCCGCGGTTGACTTGAGTCTGCCATCTGCGCGGGGGGCCACTGGAGGTCGCTCTGTCTGTCTGCCTGTCCGTCCGTCTGTCTGTCGGACTGTCTGTCTGTCGGTCGCCGTGGCACACAAACAGCGCATTTTAATGTGCGGTCAACAGTCAGACAGCGTCTAAATTTGAAATGTCAGCGTTGTCAACGGCAATTTAGTCGCAACGCGGTGACAACAGCGTCAACAAACAACAACAACAATAGAAATTTCGATAACTTTACGCAAATTCACCATAACAACTTCGAAATACACTTACTTTTTCTCTTACCTCCATTAAGGTAGCAGCGCATGGCGCTCTCTTCCAACTGTCAACTGTGTTTTCTTCATGCTCAAACATCTCTTCCAGCCTTCATAGTCCTTCATAGTCTAATAATCCACAAAATATTCCAACTCCTTACTACCTGGACACAATATATCATCCTCACGCCCATCTTAGGGAAAAGTTACATCTGGGCAATCATCAGATCCACTGAAAATAACAAGAGTTTACTGAAAAAATACGAAAATATTGGTTGGAAAGCTCTTATAGAAGCACTTAACTCTTTAGCAATGTATAGTTCTAAAATATTACACAGATAACACTAAGCTATTAGATATTATTTATGCGGATTTTGACACTTACTTTTTGTCTTGTTCTATTAAGGAAGCATCGCATTACGCTCAATCCCGCCGAGGCAGAGGTTTTCGATTCGAGCTCCAACTGTGTTTTTTTCATGCTCAAACATCTCTCCCAGCATTCATAGTCCTTCATAGTCTAATAATCCACAAAATATTCCAACTCCTTACTACCTGTAGACAATATATCATCCCCACGCACACCTTAGGAATAAGTTACATCTGGGCAATCATCAGATCCACTGAAAATAACAAGAGTTTACTGAAAAAATACGAAAATATTGGTTGGAAAGCTCTTATAGAAGCACTAAACTCTTGTGTAATATAGTAATCTATGTATAGATCTAAAATATTATAAGCTATTAGATTTTATTTATGCGGATTTTAGTACTTACTTCTTGTCTTGTTCCATTAGGAACGCATAGCGCTCAATCCCGCCAAAGTTGAGTTCGTGGGTTCCAATTGCAACTGTGTTTTCTTCATGCTCAAACATCTCTCCCAGTTCAATGCCTTCATCCTATCCTGATCTAATAATCCACAAAATATTCCAATTCCTTGCTATTCGAACATCCAATATCCTCCCCACGTTAGCGAGAAGTTACATCTAGGATATCATCAAATTCACTGAAAATAAAAAGAGTTTACTAAACAAATACGAAAATATAGCTTTTATAAAGGCCCTAAGCTCCTCAGTAATATAGTAATCTAAATGTTTCCAAAATCTGAAAAGTTATAACTTTGACTTTTGAGATAGAGTTCAGGGACTCCATGTTTCGCAAACTCTTCTGGACCACAATCCAGAATTCTTCCTGAAATGTAACCCATTCTTTAAGAACTAGAACCCAATCTGGAACACATTCTGGAACCCATCCTCGAACCGATCGTAGAACCCATTACGGAGCCCATTTTGTACTAATCCCAGTTTCTCTGCTTGTCTGGTGAACTATCTCTGCTTACTGGGTTTATTAAACATGGTTTCACCCAAGTATACATTTGACTGCGTCTAGACTAGAGAGGTATATAGCTGTTCCTCAAGGGTCTCTGGATAATGATCTCCTTGGATATCCTTATTGGATTATGAAGGTGAAAAATTATTGATCAAGATTTCATTATTATGTGCACAACAACCCTATTGGGTCGCAGTCTAAAGCACTTTTTGCCTTTCTGACGCTTTCGCCACTGAAGATTTTTTTTATCAAGATTTTTACTTATTATCAAAACAAACTATTATCTCTTTCAGTATGTCCGGATAATATTTAATTTCAACCTTTTGGGTTTAATCATGAGTTTTAGAACATGCGAGAACTTGGATAAAAATTAAATAAATAATTTATATTCTAATAATGTCTTATAGGTATATATAGGTATGTATAGTCTTCATATCGCATTCGGTTAGTTTTACTTTTATTCGAATTTTATAAAAGATGTACCCAACAGCTTGTTTCATCTCGTTTAGAAGGGTCCGTTTTCCAATTTTATAGAAGTGTTGACAAATCCAAAGAACCTAAAAAATGTATCAAAAAAGTATAGACTGAACTTAATGGAGAATAATGCACCTAATAATTATCCCAAATATTGTTGAAGAATATATATAAATTATATTGTATATATTTTTTGTGACTTCAAAAATTTGCAAGTTTCTTAGAAGAAACAAGATAGAGTGCTGCAGTCGAGAGTGCTCGATAAGAATTGAAGAAAATTGAAGCACTTATTTAATTCAGGGGGGACCAAATAGGGATGGAAAAAAATTTTTGATATCACTACCTGTCTATGGGCACCTACATACCAAATTTTATGAAACTTGCATAAAAATTTTGACTGCTATACATGGACGTTTTCCGGAAAAACGAAGAGGTGTATGAAAACTTTGTTAAGTTCTGCAGTTTCTAATCATGACCCAATTTACCGAATTTTGTGTCGATTGCTCTTTATATGCCAAAGATATGAACATTTATCGAAAATCGTTTTTATCGATTATCGGCCGAAGGAGTCGTGGCATCCGAAATTTGAAATAAACTAGTACTGCGTATGCTCTACACGGATCTTCATGCCAAGTTTGAAGTCCGTAGCTTTTGTAGTTTCCGAGATCGGCGCATTCATACAGACGGACATGGCTATATCGACTCGGCTATTGATGCTGATCAAGAATATATATACATTATGGGGTCTGCCACTCCTCCTTCTGCTTGTTACATACATTCCAACAATACTATTATACCCTTCTTCCCATTTTTCAAATGGGATCAGGGTATAAAAAACCACAACAGCTCCACTGTGCGGCGGTTCAGCGAGGAGAAAGAGCGCACAAGCCTTTCGCGCGAAAGGGTATAACAAGCTGCAACATGTTGCACAATGTTGCTGTTGTTGTTGTTAATTTGTTGCTTTTGTTTTTGCGTTGACAACAATTACACTTGTACACAAATAATGCACAATACATAATAATAATTACAGAAAAAAGCTTTCAAATGCTTTGCTTGAATGTTTTGCCATTTTTTCGTGAACGTATTTGGGCTTTTGGCACGGGTCTGATTACATGCACGGCCATGCGGCATGCCACATGCGACACGCGGCATGATGCATGGGGCATGCAACATGAGTTGGCAAAATGCGGCTGGACCTGGCTAGGGCTTAGGGCCTAGGCCCTAATGGAGATTGACACGGCAGTTGCGCAACTATTTGACATCGAAACATGCAAAAAACTAATAGATATTATTAATTATTTATTGAATTTATTATTAATTAAAGTTTGTATATATATGAATCGAATCTGTGTCTACCTCTCTGCCCTTAAAATGGACCAAGTTGGCGCTACGAAACGAAACAAACGCATTGTCCCTACCAGAAAGTTTCAGGCTGAAACGATCGGTCGAAGGTTCGAACTTCAATCATGTATCGAGAGCTTGAACTATGTTTTTTTAGATATGATTCGAAGCTGTCTCTACCTCCCTGCCCTGAAGATGGGCCAAGTTGGCACTACAAAACGACCCAAACACATTGTTCATACCCGAGACGAACGGTCGAAGGTTCGAACTTCAATCATGTATCGAGAGCTTGAACTATGTTTTTCTTTAGATATGATTCGAATCTGTCTCTAACTCTCTGCCCTTAAGAGGGGCCAAGTTGGCACTACAAAACGACCCAAACGCATTGTTCATACCCGAAACGAACGGTCGAAGGTTCGAACTTCGAACTTCAATCATATATCGAGAGCTTGAACAATGTTTTTTTTTTCATTCTCAGGCATTTCTTCAATTTTCTTCCTCCTTAATTTTGGCTTATTTGCCACAAAATATCCTAACTGACTGCTATATGGGCACACAGTGCCGTAACAACTTAAGGAATACGTTTTATCTGATCAATCCCCAGAACCACTGACATTAACAACTGATTTCTGAAACCAATGCAAAACGAACTCCTCCAAAGGCTCTTCTTATAAATGAGCTAAGCTCCATGAAGCCGCAAATAGGAGTATAAACAAATAAGGAAGAGAGTTCGCCGAAAAACTCTTCTTGTAGATGCTCCAAGCAACAATTAAGGAAGGACATACTTCGGCACGCCGAAGATTTAATACTCTTTTCGAAACTACGGATATCACACTGTCCCACCAAACAAGAGGTGCGAGTTCGAGTCCCGCTCATGTTGATAGGCATGACCCTCCTAGAAAAACTATGTTCGTGGCATAGGATTTGACTTAAAAAAATATGTTCAGTGAAGGAAGCAGAAATAAAGGAAAAAAGTGCTTCATGCTTTGACCCAATAAGGTCGTTATGGCCATATAATAATAATAATATATAAGAAAAAAATTGCTTCGATCCGATGGCTTAAACACCTAAGAAATATAAATAAAACCGAATTTTAGCTATATGGCAGCTATATGAAATAGTAAACCGATTCTTCTAAAATTTGGTTGTGCAATAAATAGTAAAAAGCCTTAAGTTAGTGTTAAGTTTCCATTTCTTAGCTTGAAAAGCATGGCCGATATGGGCAATATACGATAGCAAAATTCAATCCACGGATGGACAGACAGATAGAACCACGAAAATAGCCCAAACGATTTCTTTTTTGTCCATTCTTGACTATTCTTTTAGAGGTCTACGAACATACCTTCAATCCATTACAAACTCCTGACCAAAATCTTTGAAAAAAGTATAGGATGTCTCTCAATCCGCACTGCTCTACATTATCTTCTAGTTCAGCTACCATATTTCTGTTTTATTCTTCATAAACCCACCTCCCTCCCGGGTTTTTGTTCTGACCATTCTGACAGCTCCATCAGTTTCGATTACTGTTTTTGGGGTCGGCCGATGTCGCCGGTTGGACTTATTTGGCGCATTCTGCGGCATCACAAATCTTGGCCCCGCACAGTTCTTTGATTTATTGACGTTTATTGGCAGTTGGCATTTTATTGTGACGGTTTTTTGTTCAGGTCGGGTCAGGTGCCCCCATGTGGTTTCCCTAGCCTCAGCTCCCCCATGCACTCCCAAGCATAAGCCCCCCACTGTTTGATGGTTTTCCTTTGTTTCCTTTCGTTTCAGTTATTGCCGCTGGAACCATAAGTATGGCCCATGGCTCAACCAAAAGCCGTAGGCTGCTTTATATATATATTATATCTTTTATTGTCTGTGCTTTGTTCGAACTCAATCGAGCCCATATTGCCGCCTATATACTATATACCCAGGCATTCATTCAATTTACATAAAACATTTTTCATTTTTCAAGTACCAAAGGAGGTTTTAGTGGTTCAAATATATCTTCTGACAATTATATTACCTGTTCCCATAATGAAAACTAAACTAAAAACAAATTTCCTCACTTTAAATTTGTTTTCCTGAACAATCCAGGACTCAATTTTATGGTCTTTAATTAAACAAGAGAAACTCATAAAAAGATTTACTCGTTTAGTGCAAAAATTATAAATTATTTTCTACTAAATTATTTACAATTTACCTTAATGTTCAGTAATGTGTTGCTAAATTGGCTCTGCCCGAGCAAATGTTAATTAAAAAGTTTTTCAACACATTGTGCAAAATCGGGTAAAAAAGCTAGTTGGAGAGCATTATCTTCAGCTCAACGAAGATTATATGCACTTTTCAAAGTTTTTTAGATAGTTTTAATAGAGAAGGAATGGCATCGCAGCTATATTTGTTAAGCTTTATATCATTTACTAATCCGATTCTATTGAAAATTGATGGAGTGGTAGATCGTAAAAACACTGAAGTGTGTGTCAAATTTAAATACAATTGCTTGAAAAACATGGGAAATATAGACAAATCCAAATTTTAGTTGCATGAGAGTGATATGATAGTGTTTCGATCCTATTGAAAATAAAGTGTGTGTTACATTTATACTAAATGTCTTTGAAAATGAGGCTAAAATAAATTGAAGCTTTAGGACAGTTACACGATTTAGTGATCCGATCCTATTGAAATTTGGTAGAGCGATTGGTAATAAAAAAAACGGAAGTGTCCGCTAAACTTAATATGAATTGCTTGAGAACCATGGTAAATATGGGCGAACCCGAATTTAGTTATAGGATGGTTAGCTGATATAGTGATTCGATCCTATTGAAATTTGGTAGAGTAATATATAAGTAAAATGTAGAGTGAGATCTTTTATCCAATTTGCCTAAAAATCTTGGGAAATATGAGCCAAATTAATTTTTAGTTGTTTAGCTGTTATATGATATAGTGGTCCGATCTGGTATACAGACGTATAGACAGACAGATATGCTGATGGAAAGACGTAACTGATCTGATAACTTTAAGTCATCCATAACACTTCTTGCTAGGCACTACACACCTCCATATAAAGTGAATATACTCTTTACTTCGAGAAGTGTATAAAAATTGATCAAATTAGGTTTTTTTTTATGTTCCTAACTATTAATATTATATATGCAATTTGTAATTTCATACAATTTTAATGACTTAAGGGCACAGATTTGATACACAGTCCACTGGGCTTTTGTGGTAGGAATATGATATCATGGTTATGCTCAAAATAAGGGAATACACAGAGGTCAGGCATTGCTAGGGATAAATCGGATTTTTAGAATTGGTCAGGACAGTCAGGACAAACAGTTTGATTTGCAAAGTTACCTTACTCTTACCTAGGTCTATGTTGTATTGAACCAGAGCACAAGACGATTGAAAGTAGCACAAATTCTATTTTAGTTATATAAAAGAGTGGGGAGGAGAGGTGGGTGTGAATGTTGGGAGTGGGGAGGGGGCAGTTAGGGGGGAATATGCAAAATAGGGTAGACAGGAAAAGGCTTTAAAAGCCAAGGCAGTTCTCGCATTTCAACAAAATACGTGGAAAAGTAAATTTACCTGTAACTGCTGTCCAGACACGGGGGATTGGCATGGGGTTTGGTAGGGGGCGGCACACGTCTCATGGCGAAAGGGGGTGTGGGGGGCAGGGTATAGCTGTCAGCCCCACGGGCATTAGTGTTGTAAAACGTCGATTTACATACGTGTTCCGGGGGCGAACGTATTTCAATTTATTTATGTTTATTTACGTATGCAAAATAGTCGGCTTGATTTTGGTTATCACAGAACGACGCCAGCAACAGAAACAGCACCAGGACACGGATCCAAAGCAGGAACAGGCACAGGAGCAGGAGCAGAAGGTGGAGATGGTGCTGGTGCTGGAACTGGAGCAGAGGAGCAGGAGTCCCGCATGTGGCAAAGTGCTTTTCAATTTGTGGCAAAGTGAGACGACGACACGTGTGTGTGCTTCAGTTTCAGTTTGGGTTTGAGTTTTCCTTAACTTAGAAAACTGAATAGCTGCTTGAAGGCTTTGGAGGCCATCCTTGAAGGCGCCTTGTAAATTTCTATGGGCAGCCAGACTGAAAAGGAGATATTTTGCCTATAAAACCCAATCAGTTTTTAGAAAAAAATTCACTTTGCTGCTGAGGAGATGTAATAATTACTATTATATGACTATAACAACCCTATTGGGTCAAAGCCTGAAGCACTATTTCGCTATATTTCTGCCTCCTTCACTGAGGAACTTTTTTTACGTGCTTGGGTTTAAAATCCTACGCCACAACCTAGTTTTTCTAGGAGGTTCATGCCTATCGACATGAGCGGGACTCGAACTCTAACCTCTTGTTTGACGGGACAGTGCGCTATCCACAAGTCCACAGAATTTCTAAGTTTGAAAATTAAATTTCATATATCTAGAAAGCGAATGACATTCCCCCTTTCTAGCCTAAGAGTACTACCCAACTGATTCCTAACTTTTTAAGCTTTAAAGATCCCAAAATGTGAAAGCATATTTTAACCAACTTCACTTTACATTATTCAAAGAAAATCTTGTGGAATATTCACTTGATGCTAAAATTAGTAATGTATCAAAACGTCGTACACCTTTGAGAGGTTTGAAGTCCGAAAAATCGCATATCTTCACTATGTTTTACACATAATAAATGGTTTTATTTATTCAAATTGTTGGGAATAAGAAAGAGCTACATTGGAACAATATTTTGTGAATTTTTCATTGAAATCTTCGTGGATTGGCAGCTGATTTTCGGCGACGCCTCCAAAACAATACTCCTCGAGGTGGCCAAGATCAAAATATAATATTTCATCGGTTAGAAGCTGAGTATATCCCGAGATTACTGGCGGTATTTTAAAAACTGCTTAAAACTTTTATAAAATTTTCTAAACATATTATAATATTTTTAAAAATATTAAAGCAAATCGATTTTTGACATATCAAAACCCACGTAACCCTTTAAGAGAAAGGTCCAGAAATGGTCCTTAGACGAAAATACTACATGTCCCTATAAGCCCTCTGTCTATAAGCCTATTGTAACAATGTAAAAACGACAGATCGAACCAAATTATCACATAGCTAATGTGGGGTCTAATCAATTGATCCAACAAATTTCAAAATAAATCGTCTAAAAGCACAAAAAACATGAATTTTCTTATGTTCTTACCTTTAGTGTATAAAATTTGAAGCGGTCCAAAATTAGCATCATAATTAATCAGAGGTTCAATCCTCAAAATAAATACCCAAGAATTCTCAACGATTACACTTTCCAATTTCTTTGGCAAACGCCTCACCTGTTTTATTCTGCAGTTCCAAAACTTCCAAATTTGTATTAATACCCATCCAAATAATGGAAGTGAAACAATTAATCTTAATTGTTTTGACTTGTAAAAGTATATATATTCCAAAAGCGATATTAAAATATTTATTTTTAATATTCAAGTAGATTATTACATTCGGCTTGCCAGAAGTAAAAAAGCACGAATTCTAAGAAATTGAATTCCAGTGAATCCCAATTGGGACCAGCCGTCGTCTTTACATTCGCAAGCATAGATCATATCGGAAACTCAACCCTGCATTCCTATTCATCGGCCACGGTAACACTCAAACTTTAATAATAACATTTTGCCCAGATGTTATTAACAGATAGCTTTAATTTTTGAAATTTGAGTATTATTTTCGTGCCTTAGTCACCTTGACCTGTTCCGTCAAGAGTTTTAAGAGATTTGTCAAATATCGATACCGATAATAAATAAAAATTTTATTCACTGCTCAGAGAAAATCCTCATAAATATATATTTTAGAAAAAATATATACAAGATTATACATAAGATTATACATAAATAATATCTATTGATTATCCTCGACGTTCTCCTAATTGAAGCCAACTGTCACTTGCAGAAGAGGTTTGGTATTTTGGTAATATTCGGTCACACTGCTTACAAATTACAGTTAGTCGAAAATTTTGTTTTGTTCAAGTTGCAGATTTTTCAAAAAAAAATAATAGAAAATACAAAAAAAAAAATGGATACCGAAAAATTCGTCAACAAGCAACTGATAAAACAAGTTCAGCAGAATCGTGAGCTGATCCGCAGGCTCAAGAAAGATATAAACTTGAGACAGGCCTATCTCCTAGAAGATATTATTGTGCAGGAGCTATCGAATATGCAGGAGGTAAAGGAATATGACGAGAAGCTGGAGAGAGCGAAGGAGAAGTTGAGATGGCTCGAAGAGGGTGAAGGTGGTAAGAGTTTAATGGAATTGCAATTGATGAACTTAAACTAAATTTGAGGCTTTACAGATTACTCCATGGAAGTCATTGATTCCACAGATCAGATGGATGTTGATGAAAATGAGGACTAAAAGTTGGATTTTGGCCATATTTTAACGTATTTATAGATTTGTAATTGTAGTTGTATTGTTTTATATCAAAATGTAAATTTGAAAGGAAGTGTATAAAATATTCGCTACGCCGAATATAATCGATGCCCATTTTTGTTAACTGAAAATACAGACATTAGAGAAAATTTCGGAAGTTTTATGAATATTTTTGGATTATTTTGGAAACAAGGTCTGGGTGGGCATATTAAATATATGCCAACTTATAAAAAATAGTATTTAAACCATTACAATGTAGAGTTTAAGATATCATTGAATATATGATCTCAACAGTTCCTAAAGTAGTATGTTCTAAAATGGTTTATTTATCTGGATCTGGCACTTAACAGTAGGTTAACCTGTAGATCATGAGAAAGCAGGTTGGGTGGTAAAATTTTAAGTTTCAAGCTTTAATGAACAAAATGACAAAAAATGACATCCATATGGAGCTCGGGGTTACTTAGTTCCACCGGTTCCACTAAGCTATAATATATACTTTGGTATAGGAGACTTTCGACATTTTTAGGGCCAGTTCTTAATAGCATTAAAAAGTCTGGTATTTTGAACTTTTTATTTTACGGTCACTCTGTTTCTGCTTTTCAGTTAGTCGAAAAGTTTGTCATTTCTCATTTAATTTCCGTGCGAAAGGTTGAAGTTGGATTTTTTGCTATATAAAGAAAAATGGATACGGCATCGTCTACCGTGTCTCAAGAAGCCCAGCGTATTACTGAGTTGCTTGAAATGCTATATAGGGCAAAAAAGGGCATCTTAAACGGGCCCATTGAGGAGCAGCTATATTATAAGACAATACTTGAAGAAGTTCAGCAGGGCCTATCAGGTCAATTGATAATGGTGGCGGAACATTCCATGGTAATAATTTAAGGGAAATGCGAATTTATAAGAACTTGAATTAAATTCGAACTTTACAGATTCGCCAAATTTTGATTTCGACCATTGACGAAATTGCCGAAAAATATGGCGCTAAAAATGTATAATCGCAATCAAAAGAAATAAAACTCGGATGTTTTAAAAGATATTTTTGTGTTATTTAGTTTATATTGTAGCCTATTAAGGAATGGGGGGGGGGGCTCGGTGGACCAGTGGATATCGCACTGTCCCGCCAAACAAGAGGTGCGAGTTGGAGTCCCGCTCATGTCGATAGGCCCTCCCCGAAAAGCTAGGTTGTGGCGTAGGATTTGAAATCTACCCCACATTCGGCTTACCAGAAGTAAAAAGGACGAATTTTTGCGAAATTGAATTCCAGTGAATCCCAATTGGAAACGGTCATCGATTTTAAATTCTGAAGCATAGATCATATCGGAATCTCAACCCTGCATTCCTATTAATTGACCACGATAACACTCAAGCATTAACATTAACATTTTGCCCAGATGTTATTAACGATGGCTTCCATTTTTTAAATAGAAGAATTATTTAGTTCCTTGGTTGGTTCCTGTTCCGCCAAAAATTTTAACACATGTGTCAAATACCCATAAATACCGATAATTAATAAATATTTTATTGTATATTTTCGAATAAATCTATTCAGAAATTGTATAACATAATAAAAATTGTTGGTTTCATGATATGAGGCTATAACTAAATATTATGTATATATTTTCGGGCAATTTAAGACTTATTTTAAGCTGATTCCTAATGGGATTAAAAGGTGTGGTATTTTGAGCTTTATATGCTTCGGTCACTCTGTTTTTGCTTTGAAGTTGGTCAAAAAGTTCATGTCATCTCTCTTTTAATTTTGGTGCGAAAGGTGAAGGTTTTATTTCCTGCTGTATATAAAGAAAAATGGATGATTTTGATTTTATTGACGACGCCATAGCTCAAGGAGCCCAGAGTATTGCTGAGCTTTTGGAATTGCTTAATGAGATAAAACCGTTCTTCCAAAACGAGCCATTTGAGTCGGAGATTCAAAGAATTGAAGAAGGTCTGCAGAACATGTCAGATCAATTGGATATGTTGGCAGAAGTGTCTCTGGTAAGAGTTTAGAGCAAGTGCAATTCTATAAGAACTAGAAATAAAGTCGAACTTTCCAGATTTCGCAACTACTGGCTATGCCGTCTTTCGATGCATTTATAGCACAATATTACGATTAAAAATGTTCAGACGCAATGAATATTAATAAAACTTGGATGTTTTAACAGCCATCTGGGATTTTTATTTTGGTTACTATATCGGTAGCTTCGATAAGAGTGTAGAACCTTCGGTGGGGCAGTAGTAGGCCGTCATACGGCCGGGCACTCACTAATACTCGCAAAGAAACACCGATATCACGAATGAAATCAAAGAGGAGAACAAATCTGATCAGCCAAGTCAAAAATTCAACCCTGCATTGCTGTTAATTGGGGGCCTCGGTGATCCAGTGGATAGCGCCAAACAAGAGGTGCGAGGTTCGAGTCCCGCTCATGCCTTTAGGCATGACCCTCCTATAAAAGCTGCTAGGTTGTGGCTTAGGATCTGAGTTCTAGGAGGAGTTCTTCAGTGAAGGAAGCAGAAATAGAGGAAAATAGAGCATCAGGCTTTGACCCGAAAGAATTGTTATGGCCATATAATAATAATAATTGCTGTTAATTGACCACGGCATTACTCAAACAACAATAATAACATTTTTCTCAAATTTAGATTTGTAAATTAGAGTATTATTTTCGTGCCTTAGTCAACTTGAGCTGTTCCGTCAAGAATTTTAGGAGATGTGTCAAATATCGATACAAACCGATAATAAATGAAAATTTTATTCATTCAGGAAATCCTCATAAATATATATTAAAGAAAATATATATATATAACAATATTATATATAAATAATATTTATCCATTATCCTCGACGTTCTCCTAATTGAAGCCAACTGTCACTTGCAGAAAAAGTTTGGTAATTTCGTAATATTCGGTTACACTGGTTCACAAATTACAGTTAGTCGAAAATTTAGTTTTGTTCAAGTTGCAGATTTTTCAAAAAAAAATAATAGAAAATACAAAAAAAATGGATACCGAAAAATTCGTCAACAAGCAACTGATAAAACAAGTTCAGCAGAATCGTGAGCTGATCCGTAGGCTCAAGAAAGATATAAACTTGAGACAGGCCTATCTCCTAGAAGATATTATTGTGCAGGAGCTATCGAATATGCAGGAGGTAAAGGAATATGACGAGAAGCTGAAGAAAGCGATGGAGAGGTTGAGATGGCTCGAAGAGGGTGAAGGTGGTAAGAGTTTAATGGAATTGCAATTAATGAACTTGAACTAAATTGGAGGGCTTTACAGATTACTCCATGGAAGTCATTGATCCCACAGACCAGATGGATGACCAGATTGAAGAAAATGAGGACTAAAAGTTGGATTTTGGCCATATTTTAACGTATTTATAGATTTGTAGTTGTAGTTGTATTGTTTTATATCAAAATGTAAATTTGAAAGGAAGTGTATGAAATATTCTATGCGCCGAATATAATATAATAATAGTATATAAACGATTATAATGTAGAGTTCAAGTGATATCATTGAATATATGATCTCAACAGTAGACTGTACTATACTGGTTAATTTATATGGATGATCACACTCATGTCGAGAGCATAATCTTTCTATGGATGAAGAAACTAGGCTGTGGTTGGAGGTAGTAGGGTTTGAAATCCACCCGCGAAAACAAATCTTCAGTGAAGCAGAAATAAGGGCAAATTATGGATCAGGCTGTGACCCGATAGGATTGTTATCGCCATCTACAATCGAAGAATTTTCAGGCTGAGTTCAACTGGAACGCCTGGAACGCCGCTGCACATTTCCCAGCAGATTGAGCATTCCCACTATTCCCCATCTCTAAACTATAAAACTTAACCTAATCGTATAATCCTTTATTGAGTTGTAGATTATGCGATTAAAGAGATAGTATAAAATCCCTTATAAATTTGATATTTGTCAGATGCGAACAATAAGCCTGTACACATTTCGGAGTCAAGTGGTTCTATTAGCCCCCCCAAACAGATGGACACAATCAAACGACGACAATTGAAGCTCGAAATCCCCAAGCAACATTTGCCAATTGCTGGAGGACAAAGTGTGCCAACTGCAATTGGAAACTAAATGTAAACGTGTGTGCGGCTCGAGGAAAACCATTACGGCTTTACGGGTCTATCCCGGATACGGAGCGCTGGCACAAAACCAAAAGCAGCAGCATGTCAACCGGCGAATGCAATATTGAAATAGCTGCAGTCCGTCTCCCGGTAGGCTGCGGCCCACCTAATTATGTGGTGTTGGCCAAAACACACACCACACACACTCGGGGCCTGGGTTGTTGTGCCCATTCCAACAAGCTAACTGTTTGACATACGTGTCAGTGTCGGAGGCAGGAGGCAGGAGGCAGGAGGCAGCTGGCCGGAGTCGGCAGCCAGGAGGCTGCTAAATAAGTAATGTCCTCTGGATGTGAAACATGCGTCGGTGTGATTACCTTTTTGGCCAGAGAGCGGTAACCGTTGACCTGTAACTATTGAGCCAAATGCCAGTTGGTCAAAGTTCAATGGCTGCTTGGATCCAAAGGATGTGTCCAAAGGATATGTCTGTCAATCGTGCGGCCTGTCCAATTTGGTGTGCAAAACATTTTCCCGATGTTCCATGAAATTTGAGCAAAATGTTTCACCTAATTCGTCGTTTGCATTAATTAAATTAGTTTCTCCCCGGAGAAACGTTTGCTTTGCTCAGTCAAACGTAGACAAAGTCCGACCATCCGACAGTCCGTCCGTGTGCTCTGCCCGGAGTCTGTGTA
Source organism: Phorticella flavipennis (assembly GCA_037040045.1). Classification (NCBI taxonomy): domain Eukaryota; kingdom Metazoa; phylum Arthropoda; class Insecta; order Diptera; family Drosophilidae; genus Phorticella; species Phorticella flavipennis. The sequence goes on from JBANCY010000068.1 coordinate 26,740, forward strand.
TATGTCAGGTAAATTGATTGAGTTTGATATGCAAATATTATACAAATGCAAATGCAGTGGCAATTTTATCCAAATTTTTCCAAAAATTTGGCAATGACCAAATGAAAGAAAAATGTCATCAAATCATGCTGAAAGTTTATCTTTCTATACCCTTTCGAAGCTATAGTCTATTCACTTTGTCCAAAAGCATGTAGTATATTGAAGGAAACGTCGTAAACCCTCAAAAATTAAAAGATATCGGTTGAGCCATGTCTATATGTCTGTCCATCTGTATGTATGCAAACTAGTTCCTTAGTTTTTGAGCTCTCCCCTTGGAACTTGGCACCTGACATTCTTTTCTTATGCGTCGGAATCAGTCGGAACGGACCATTATATCATGTAGCTGTCATATAAAAAAAAATCAGTTTTGCTCATATATCCCATGTTTTCTAACGTATTGTACTGAAAGTTCACATTCACCCAAGATTCGTTATTATCTACTGCTTCACAAAATTTCATAAGGATCGCACTTCTTTAACCTATATAGCAGTCATATAACCATAAATCGGATTTGCACATATTTTCCCAAATTTGAGCGCTGTTCCTTCGAAAAGAGTATGAAATCTTCGGCGCGCCTAAGATAATCCTTCCTTACTTGTTTTTTTTTGGAAAATTGTGTGAACAATTTCAAATACACAAATGCATAATTGGGTTTATAATTTTGGCATTTGGTTCGGATCGATTGGGGTCTGTAGCGACTGTTCGGACTGGCCGGTCTAGCTATAAGCCACAATCGTTTCGGTAAGCCAAATGGTCCAGCTGGATGTGCTGATGTTGCGATAGCTTTATGCCAAATAAACCGTGCTCTGGTCCTTACGGCTTGCCTCCGCCCGTGTTTGTGCCGCAGACGCAAACCATTTTGCAAATTAACATCGGATGCTGGCGATGATCCCGCGCCAGTTTGGCTGCCAACTGACCGCAACATGAAAATCCGCTGCCAATTGAAAAAGAGTTGGCCAATAAATCGAATGGCTGGCGTCAGCTTTGGATGACCCCAAAAATGTCCAGTGATGCCGGCCGAATGCCGGCCAGTTGGAGATACAAACTGGAGAGGAAGACTTTATTAAGCACAAATTAAATGGATTGTTTTGCTCCGATCAAGATAACTAAGCCGACGTAAAGCATTCCAACACCAGAGCTGTGTCCATGTCCACGTCCATGTCCATGTCCAAGTTCCTGTCTGTGTCCGTGTCCGTGTCCGTGTCCGTGTCCTGCTTTCAGCCTGGCAAATGTTGACATTCATTGTTATTGTTGTTGCCTGCTCCCTTAATGCGCTTTCTCTTGTCCATCTCCCAGTCCCCAGCCCCCAGCCCCCAGCGCCCCACCACATGCCCATAGCTCATTCTCTTATGCTCAATCCTATTCTCAGCTTTCGCATGGTACATCTTCGTTTTGGTCTCCAGAACTCGGGATTTTGTTTTTATTATGATTATTTTAACTGCCAGGCAAAAGGCAAACAAACTGAGAAGAACTGCAGAGCCCGCCTAATGGCAGGGCAGCTAAGGATACGCGCGCCACACTCGATGTGGCAAGAACTGGAGGCGGGAGGCAGGAGGAGCTGGAGGCAGGAGGATCTGGAGGCTGGAGGAGCTGGAGGCAGGAGGATCTGGAGGCTGGAGGCAGCAGCATAGCGCAGCATAAAATGCAATTTTCACATGGTTGACAGCGGCAACTGGCGGACATTTGGGGGCAAATGAATTTGGCGTCGGGGCAACAACAACAACAACAACAACAACAACAACAGCGAAATGCAAGCAACGACAAATGCAATAAAACAAAAGCTTGCCACAATTGTACAAATCCGAATTTGGTATACCCTATGGTATAACTTTGAAAAATTTCATATGAGTTTTATTTTATTTTATAACTCCAACTGCAATCGAGGCCTTTGCAGTAAGTACACTTTGGGGATTTGAATTTTTACACCCTAATCCCATTTGAAAAATGGGAAGAAGAGTATAATAGTAATGGTGGAATCGATATAGCCATGTCGATATAGCCACATCGGTCTGTCCGTCTGTATGAAAGCGCCAATCTCGAAAACTACAAAAGCTATAGACTTCAAATTTGCCATGAAGATCCGTGTACAGCATATGCAGTACGAGTTTGTTTGAAATTTCGAATGCCACGCCCCCTTCATCCTATAATCGATAGAAACCATTTTCGATAAAATGGCCATAACTTTGACATTTATAGAGCAATCGACACTAAGCTCGGTACATAGGCTCATGATCAAAAACTGCTGAATGGAATTTCCCCAAATTTTAATACACCCCTCCATTTTCCCGGAAAGTGAAGTAAACTGGTATAGCAGCCACAATTTTTACGCACAAGTCATGAAATTTGGTATGTGGGTGATAATAGACGCCATGCAGAAGGTGGCATCGAAAATTTTTTCCATCATAATTTGCTCCCCGCTAAATTAAATAAGTGCTTATATTTTCTACAATTCTTATTATATTATTTCGAATTGCAGAATATTTATTTAAAAAAATTTCAGAACGATTGGATCAGAAGCACTAAAGTTATACGACTCAGAAGTGACCGAAAACGGGCTAAAAGAGTCAGAGGTGAAAAATGTAATGTCCCCCGGCTGCTAAACGATTGTAGCTAGGGACAGCAAGTAGCTCCGCATTGATGACGCGCAAAATGCAATTTCTCAAATTTTGGATGCCACGCCCCCGACAAATCAAAAAAGTTTGATAAGAGGCTGTGATATGATATATATGGCCACGTTCAAGCCTTCTTCTGGTGAGGCTGTTGTCCAAGAGGTTGATTGCTAGGGGGTTGGGGTAGTTTTTGATCCTATCAACATAGTTAGAGCTAATTTTGACAATTTCGTTCTTGAAACACGGATAAATAAATAAATACATTTTCAAAAAGATTTGAATTTTGCTCTAAACTTACTGGAAACGTAATATTACTGTGGCAAGAACCAATTACGATTCATTTTCTAAAATCAATATACCCCCGGGTGAGTGTATTAAAAAGAGCAACAACAGCTTCTGCAACTGTCTTGTCTTTGGAAGCTCCGACCGAGAGCTGAGAGCAGCAAGTTGTGTCCTTGCCCTGAGATGTGGAGCAGTTGTGGAACAGTTGCAGCTGTGACAGTGCCGTTTGCTTGTCAGACGCTTTGCCTCGACCCGAGACCTTTATGCCCCCCGACACAACTTGACAACGCTTCGCTCTGCCTTTGCCTCGCCCCAGCCGCCGGCCTCCAGCTAGAACACAACTTCCATTTACAGTGCAATGATTCAAATTGTCGCCTTGGATTATGGATTTATTACGCGTCTCGTTTTTAGTAAGCTCCAAGCGACTGCAATTGTGCATGCTGCCTGCAATTACTATCAATGTAGGAACCGGGCTGACGACGACTCAGCCGGAGCCGGAGACGGAGACGGAGCCGGAGCCGGAGCCAGAGCCCGGGCCAGAGCCAGATACAGAAACAGAACCGGAGCCAGCACCGGAGCCAGCGACACATCCAGAGCTAACCATGCCCTCACTATGCCCCCTCGGACTCCTACACAGCGAGTTGCGCTCTGTTGACTGTCGTAACCCCCATATCGCAGTCGAAAATGTGTCACTAATTCGCGTTGACAGTTTTTCGAGTTCGTTCTTCTTCTTCTTCCTTTTTTGACAATTTCGCGCAGAGTTTTTTATTTTTTGCATGTGACTAAATTGAATTGAAATCGAGATATCTTTTAAAGCTCCACATAAATATAAATGGAACTTTGAATGCCGATTTCCTAAAGAGAGGGCTGTTATTTACATTTCTGAGCTACCAGCAAAATAAACCCACTTTGCTAGTCATTATTTTTTTAAATATTCTCCATGATCTGAACACTTCAATTCTTTCTCGAAGCTTTTTGCCTTCATGTTAGGAAACCAAAAGGAGAAGAAGTAGTTGAAAGAAGTTTCTCAAATAATTCAAAATTTTTATCGATTAAAATTCTTTCAGTGGTGAGATTCATAATTTCTGAAAGAAGTATTGTCTCTTCTTATTTAATTTAGATACATCACTAAGCTCAATGCACTTCAATTCCTTCAGAGTCATATCGACACATAGAGTATTATATACTCCTAGAAGTTTTTTGGGTAGCAAAAGATAATAACAAATCTTAAGTCTTTGTGAACTTTCCTTTTAATATGTTGAAAAACGTGGGAAATATGGCAAAACGGACTTTTGTTTATATGACAGCTATATTATATAGAAGTCCGATCCTTATGAAATTTGGTGTAGGCAAAGATAATAACGAATCTTTTTCTTTTTTAGTGAACTTTCATTTTAATATGTTGAAAACATGCGAAATAGGGGCAAAATCCTTTTTTGGTTATATGGCAGCTATATGATTTAGTGGACCGCTTTCGACAAATGTGCTGACGAATTACAAAAGATTTCGATTAATTGCGATAGAATTTAAATAAAAAATTCAGACCAACAGATGGGTATTGTCCAATAGGTTTTTCAGAAGGTAGAATCACTCTGAAGGTAGTTGTGACGACGCATCGCGACGCCTCCGATTTCTACAGTTAATCAACACAACTTCACAGAAAGTCTAAAAATGTATCCAAATATCATTACGATTTTGTTATATGATCTATGCCAAGCCATGAATTGGTGTGTTTTATGACAGAAATATTATAATAAGACACGCATATTATAAGATATAAGAAATGTATATTTTATGAATTCTAAAATTTAAATTGGGTTATGTTTGGGCACAGAACTTTAGATCCTCATGGAAGGGACCATGTTGAAACAGATCTTAAAATTTAATTTCGAAATTTCTATAAAACCTACAATAAGTAGATTATGTAAAATTAAGTCCAAAGGTTTGATAGAATTTTATTTGTTGTTAATTTGTTTACTTTCAACTACATTAAGGCTTGACAGAAGTGATTCTTTATAGTGGACATGAATTTTATAGCACAATATTCATAACAATTTGGGGGTTTAGCGCATTTTGTGAACAAAATTTGAAATCTAATATTGGTCGGAACAGTTTAAATTTTGACTGAGAATTTAGTTGCCTTTCATTGGGGATCAGCCTCTTTGCCTTCTCCGTATTCCGTATTACGATTTTCGTCTACCGTTTTTGTCTTCCGTTTTAAATTTTTTCCAACTCTGTGTGTCCCGATGGATGAGATTATAGTTTACAGTTGCTTGATGTTGGCCGATGTTACTTTTTACTATTTTTCTTCTTGATGATGATGATACTATGTGGAGGATTATTGTGGATTGTGCTCAGGACTGAAATCCAAATCAGACAATATATATATCTACGTGATTGTGATTCGTGTTATTTGGTGTGGTTGGTTCTGGTTATGATTATTGTGTAGGATGATTTTCGATCGATTTTTGAAGTAGTCTTTTTTTGGTATTGTGTTATTGTATTGAATGGAATTGTTCATCATGTTTTTCCTGTAGAAGGCAGTTTCTCTGTCCGCATTCTAACGCGTATAGATGGTTTTCACCAGTGATCCCTGTTTGGCCATAGTGTCCTTATGTAGTTGGTACTGTAGCACATAGGCGCTTTCCATGCGTAGGCCGTCGCGCAACTTGCCACCGATTTCTAGAGCGGCTGCCTCATTGCTACCATTTGCTGTCCATATGGAGATCTTGTTGTTTTTACCGCGAATATTGACGACGGCGCCGCACAGTTCATGGGAGTAGTCGCAGCTCTCACCGATGAGGACGAGCATCGTGTCCAGCCAGAAGTTATCCAAATCGTTTTTGTTGCTCTTGTTTAAGGTTATCACCCAGCGGCCGCCCTTAACGTTCGCCTCGTCCTCCCACATCGGGCGTATACCCTTCTTGAACAGGCAATAATCGCTGCCCATTTTGATCTCGGATGGCGTCTTAATGTGATTGATCAGGCTCCAGAAATTCTCAACCGTATTGAAACTGGCCACCTCGTGCAGCATCTCCTCCCAGCTCTTGCTGCGATCTGTCTCTAAATACCACAGGGTCCATTCGCTGTTCAGTGGATGATGCGGCTCCGTTTGCAACTGTGATTCCGTCTCATTACCGGCCAAACCAACGCTCATCGTATCCGACCCACTGCCATCGCTGGGTGCAACAGGTGTCATATAAGCCCCACCGTCTGTGGTGCAGCCACTCGCGTCCGATCGCGGCGTTGATATTGGCGAACAAATGCTGCTGCCGCCGCTGCAGCCGCCGTTGCAACCGCCGCTGCACGAGCCGTTGCAACAATTGGCATTCATCAGGCTCTTGTAGCTGGCGCTGCTGCTGCTGCCGCTGCCACTCCGGGCGCTGGCCGAGCCCGGCTTGTTGTTGGCCTTCTTCGCTGGCGAGCAGCTCTGCACGGGCGTCGTGGAGAATTCATCGTTGTTGGAGCACGTCTTGAACATGGTCTTCGGATTGGCAAAATTTTTCATCTTATAGAAGTTAGACGGATACATTCTTGACGCTAAAGTTGATCTCTTGGCCGAATCGGGATTGGTAATGGAAAGATAAGGAAAAGAAAGAGGACTCAGAAACATAAACAAAAAAACATATGTCATATCATATCATCTATTACCCACTAGGACTTGTGGGTATTACCTTTGCCTGCGAATAACTTAATCTCAATTGCCGTTTTTGTGTTCCTCTGTACTTGCTCCAAATTAAAAAATTTGTTGCTTTTGATTTTAGGATTATCACAACACGCGAACGATGTTATTTCTGTTCTAGAAAGCAAACTATATGACTGAATTTTTTCGCACCGGTTGCTCGGTACTCGGAGAATTTCGTAAACTAGCTAAAGATTCACATAAAAATTTCGAAATTGACCAAGTTTCCAACAGGCTTGTAAACAAATCTCGACAGTGTTAGAAAATGCCGCAAAGCTACAAAGCTGTCAGTATTTATTGGAACATTGGGAACACGTGTGAATATTTACCAAAGGAAATTAAAGTCAATAAACTTTGAACTTTTTTAAAATTTTCGATATATTCAAATAAATTTTATGGAATTTAAAAATTGAAATAAAATCTAATGGAATATTCAATCTGACTTGAAATCGTGTTAACAGTTGCATAAATTTATTTCAATTTAGTATAATATCCCACTATCGGAATAATATAATACATAGAATATGGAATATTAGAAAAAAAAAAAAACTCAATTTGTCAGATTCTTCATGAATTATATCTATGAAAAAATTAAATATCTCTGCTTCCTCATTACAAAGTGATTAGTTTTTTTGCATTTCCTCATCAATTATCAGTCCCATTCTAAATTTTGCAACCTTATATGCCTCATTAATCAAGCTTTCAATCGAAAGCAACTCACCCAATTTGTCCATCTCAACCAAAGCAGGCTGGTCACTCTCAAATCCCCAACGTCAACGTAATCGTCATCGTCGAGGAACGTCGAAATCGTCTTGTTAACCTCAAAAGCGATATAAAAGAAGTAAGATTTTCGAATGGTCGCGATGCGTATTCCAGACAAAAGTACTTTCTTTGGCTTTACCTTGGACGCCGAGAACAGGTCCTTTACCTGGGTGGCTGAGGAGGAATTGGGCGCAGCATGTGCTCATCGCCTCACCGTCAAGCAGGTTATATTGGGCTATTTGGGCAAGGAGGGCCAATATAATGTCGTCCACGTGCACGGCGAGAATTCGGACGAATCTATGCCGATCGCTGTGCTGCGTGCTGGGGAGTTGCGTTCTTTGAATCCCAAGGCCGAGTTCTATGAGGCACGTGTTACCTTCAAGCTTGAATCCGGCGATGGACCTGTACATATCTACGGCCAGGACATTGTCGATGACGGCTATTTGATGTACATGGAGGACCAGCTAAGGCACCAACAGGAAAGCACAAGCGAATCGTCCGAAGAAGACGATGACGACGACGAGGACGACGACGAGGAAGTAGAAAGATCAAATTAGAAGCGTCTAATTTGCTGAGAAAATACTATTCGAATATGGCAATATAATCTCAACAATCAGATGCATTAATAAATATTGGCTTCAAGGCTGATTTTCTAAATTTGTCAATCGAATTGCGTTTTGTTTTTTGTCATTTTGCTGGAATTCGGCTTGAGATTCCGCTGGCCGCGCCATCTTTTTTTTCATAGGCAATTCATATACACACACACACACACACACACATATATATATATGTCTATACGTAAGCCTCAGAAGAAATAGAACATTCTAGCGATGTCAGGTCACTCACCAATACTCAGAAAGCAACTCACTAATACTACGATCCCATTCCAATCAAAGAAGTAGGTTCTGAGCAGCCAAGTTAGCCTTTTTCCTAACAGATTTGGCTTTTTTTTAAATGCCATGACTTAAAAATTGAAAATATCTGGCAAGGGAAAGTCGAATTTTTCATTTTCGAATTTCTACAAAATTCTTTTTAGCTAAACTTTTTCCATAAGCAATTGTTTTTAGCCTTTTTAGTAATCTAGCCGTTTATTACGATTAACTATTGGCAACACTGGTTGATGATACACAGACAAATTTTACCGTTTGTTCGTATATAGTCAGGGAATGTATATATACGAAATTTGATTTTTTATTTTCCGGGCAAATCAAAAACAACTCAGGATATCGGGACAGGGCGCTTGATTATTTAGGATCATGTGTATCATACTTAAGATCAGATAAGTGTGGATTGAATGTTTAAGATTGAATTTAACAAATATTCGGAGAATTTCATGAGAATATATATGTATATGTAGTTGTGTGTTTGCTTATATATAATATATGGAATTATGTATGTGTATGAGTCGATTTATGTACATCCATATGCCTATGTGTGTGCGTGAATGTCTATTAAGTGTGGATTGTGGATTTCAGTGTGGATTTCATTGCCAAATTGCAACTCCGATAAAAGCTTGACCAATAATTGCCATTTCTTTTTAATAGATAATTTGATATCATATGGTCACATTAATCCTATTTTGAATATTCTTAATTCGAATTTAATTTAGAGACAAAGTTTCTAGGGATTAAATTCTTAAGACGTAAATACCGAACAAAAAACATAACAATATATATGGTTTAGTCTGTTCTACAGATGGGCATGGGCCGTCCCGGGGCTGAAAAATGTAGATGTCATATTCTTGCTAAAAGGGGAACTAAGGAGATGGCCGTTGCCTGGGGGTTACTCGATTGGTTATTATTACTATTATATAGCCAAAACAACCCCAACTGGTCAAAGCTTGAAGGATAATTTTATTTTATTTCTGCTTCCTTCATTGAAGAACTTTTTTTTAAGTCCTACGCCACAACCTAGTTTTTCTAGGAATGGTTACTTTTGATTATATGGGGGTCTAAAATCATATAATATGAACAACTCCAATGTATATTATTATTATTATTATATGTGGCCGTAACAACCCTTTCGGGTCAAAGCCCGAAGCACACTTTCCTATATTTCTTCTTCCTTCACTGAAGAACTTTTTTTTACGTGGGTGGTTTTTTTTTTCAAGGAGGGTCATGCCTATTGACATGAGCGGGACTCGAACTCGCACCTTTTGTTTGAATATTTATAATTATACCTATTTGATGGATGGTAAACGGTGTATATAAAAATAACTAATTTCAGGGAATAATGTGATTAGATTCCATGCAATTTTCCAAATAAAGAGTGGCCAGGGAGCTGCACATTATTATTATTATTATCATTCATCGCACCTTTATTGATAAAATATTATATACAACTACGAGATAAGGTAAAAAATTCGTCTTATAAGTATTTGAACTAAGCTTTACATCCTAAAACAGATTTTTCAAAGTCTTAAGTATTGAATTCTACACATAAGTTATGAGTTATGCTTCTTAAACAATCCTCGTATGGATACTTTAAAGAACTGTACTACTAACTGACGACTTTAGGTTTGGTTTTGCTAAATTAACCCTTTTGAACAACAGCCTAACCATCAGAACGCTTAAACGTACCCATCTGCTGGACCTAACACCAACCAACTTGTGGGACTATCTTATATACGAAAGTCCTCGTAAAAAATGCAATTAGAGTCAATATCAAGGACAGATTCCAAGATTCCAAGATTCCAAAAAATCATTTTCTATACAATTTTTTTTTCAAATTAAATGTTTAACTGGTTTTTGAAGTTGAAATATTATCCTTATATGATTCGTCTGGCAACGCTTAAATCACTATGTTATATAACAGTGATAGCCTCTGTTAGTGATCTCAACGTTGGATATATATTTATATATATATTCTTATACCACGAACAATTTGCATAGAATGATATCATTTAATATTGTACTGAAAAATTTTTTTTAAAACATTAATCTTTCTGCACCTTGAACTCCTCCTGTTACATTTTTTAACTATTTATAAGGAACATTATTTATTTTCTATAATCGTTAGCTGTGACCTTATATGCCTCATTAATCAAGCTTTCAATCGATAACAGTTCACCCAATTTGTCTATATCAACCAAAGTAGTCTGGCCACTTTCAAATCTCGAAAGGTCGCGTCGAGACCGAAAAACTCTCATTAATCTGAAAAGTAATCTCAAAAAAGTAAGATTTTCCTTAAGTCGCAATGCGAATGCCAGATAAAAGTACTTTCTTTGGCTTTACCCTGGACGCCGAGAACAGGTCCTTTACTTGGGTGGCTGAGGAGGAGGTGGGCGCAGCATGTGCTCATCGCCTCACCGTCAAGCAGGTTATATTGGGCTATTCGGGCAAGGACGACGAATTCAACGTGGTCAAGGTGCAGGACGGGGATGACAAGGAGGCCATGCCGATCGCTGTGCTGCGTGCTGGGGAGTTGCGTTCTTTGAATCCGCAGGCGACGTTCTACGAGGCACGCATTACTTTCAAGCTCGAATCTGGAGATGGACCTGTTCACATCTACGGCCAAGACCTTGTGGATGAAGGCTATCTGATCTACATGGAGGCTATGCGGAAGAGCAAACAGCTCGCTAAGAAGTCCGAACTAAACGAATAAAATACGTAAACTGTCTTTAGATATGTGAGGCATATGGAAACGTTATCTGAATAATGGGACGCATTAATATATATATTAGCTTCAATGCTGATTATCTAAATTTGTGCATCGGCTTTTATTATTTCTATTTTATGTCTTGCAGAAATATGATATGAGACTGCGCTGGTTGCGGCTTTTTGTAGGATCGTGTATACCATTAGGATCCAACCAACTTCAATGGTTCTTGATGAACGTATTAGCCTCCTCATTTGGGAAAAATTTCTGTTCTTCAAGCTGAACTTAAGTTTAGGAAGAAGAGTCACTTGGCGCTATGTCCCGATGATGTAGTTCAATACGTTATCCATGGACTTTGGTCTTTGGCAACTGCTGAACCAAGGAAAACTACGTGGCACCCATCTAGCTCAATGAGTTGTGCTTTGGACATATTTTGCATCATTCGTCGGTTGTTCAGAACTATTTCATGGATTTTTGCGATATATTCCGCAGCGGTTGCAGATTTCTTGGGATATCTGATAACGTCGGATATCGTCGCCTTGGCACGTCTCGGGGTGAAGCTCGGGTAAACCTCTTCCATCTCATTATATGCTGATCCCATTTGAAATATGGAAACAAGGCTAAAATAAGTTTGTACAAATTTAGGCTACAGGCAAAACGAGGCGTGGCTGACTCCATAAAGAGTATATATTCCTAATCAGGATCAATTGCCGAGTCGATTTTGACCTATCTGTCTGCTTGAAAGCTAACATCTCGGAGACAAGTGCTTAAGACTCTAGACTTTCCCTAAAGTTCCGTATATAGCATACGTAAGTGGGACGCCATGCCCCATTCTGCGATGAAATGGCCATAACATATCATACCCTATTCCCAATTAAAAATTGATATGAAGGGTATTATAAGTTTTTGCAAATGTATCAGGAGAATGGATACGTGGCAGAACCCATATATATCCTTGATCAGCATCAATTTAGTATTGATTTAGCAATGTCCGTCTGTCTGTTCGTCCGTGTGAACGCATCGATATTCGGGATTATAATATTGGGGTCGGTGTATACCATTTAGAGGTTAAGTTCTGAGCACATCCTCTTCGCCTGTTAAACGATAGAAACGGACCTCGATTCAATTGGTATATGGGATTGTTAGTAAAAACTACAGAATGGAATTTCTTGAAATATTGGTTTTCTCTATGGAAGTGACTAAATATGTATAAAAGCTACAATTATTTTGCAAGAAATTTGAAATTTGGTATGTAGCTGCCCATAGTTGGGTCCTTCTCAGTCCTACCTCACCCCCCGTCCCGCCGTACAGCCTAGACATTGCTCCTTCTCATTACCATCTTTTCCTATCGATGGCACATGGCACAACAACTTCTCCAAGGAATGGACCAATTCACATATAGCAAAAAATCATACAGCTCTCTCGACGCGGAATACGGGATTTTCCAAAAAAATGGCAAAATATAGTGGCTAGCAATGGCTAATACTTAGTTAAATACGTAACCAATATTTCCTATGTAATACATACCCCTTGGGGGCCTCGGTGGACCAGTAGATGGCGCAATGTCCCGCCAAACAACAGGTGCGAGTTCAAGTCCCGCTCATTTCGATACGCTTGACCCTCCTAGAAAAACTAGGTTGTGGCGTAGGATTTGAAATCTACTCATGTAATAAAAGCTCTTCAGTGAAGGAAGCAGAAATAAAGGAAAATAGAGCTTTAGGTTTTGACCCGAAAGGGTTGTCATGGTTAACATTTACTATACTTTCCTGTGCTGTCCCAATGCAATTTTCTTTATTAATATATCTCTTCTGAATATCTCGAATATGCTTGAAAATTCAGTTGTTATCGCTTCAACAAGTATTATCGAAAAGGTCTATATATTCGACTACAAACTGCTGATGTTGTATTGTATTCTTTGTTCTGCTTTATGTGCTGAGTTTTTTTAAACCAAATATGGGGGTTCCTTCATACATAGTTGTCACTTGGCCCCAAAAGCACAAATATTTGCCAACTCGATGCTCGATGTCTGGTTGGACTTTGACATTTTTTCATTAATCCTTTTTGGTATTGTTGTTGTTGCTTTGTATGCTCCCAATTCGCCCAATTCGCCCAATTCGCCCAATAACCCCATTTAAACTTATGACAGACGAAGCCAAACGAAAGTTTGCTCCTTGCTTTTGGCTCAATAACACTCGACATGTGCTAACAGAGATGTTGCCATTAGTTAAAGTTGGCTTACTTTTTCCGTTTTCCTTGCTTTCCCAGCACCTTCCACCTCCCCGAATTTTCCATTTCCTTCCGTTGAAGTTCGCCTTTTCTTCACTTCTTCTTCTCGTTTTTCTTCTTATTTTTTTGAGGCCAAAACCCCGAATGCCATAATAAGTTTGAAGCACAACTTTGCACAGTTTTTGAAGTGGAGCTAATAAGAAATGCGTAAAGTGTTGCTCCGGCGTGTCGGCCAAGTGTATATAGAGTGTGGTCCTCCGGGCCAGGAGTGTTGTGTGGGTGTCCGGGTGTGTGTAGGAGAGTGTGTAAATATTTATTTTGAAACTCGTCAAGTTTTGCGTGCGATTGGAATTGGAATAGGGCTTTGAGGATTCCATTCGAAATTCAACATTGAATTTGATGGTGCACACGTTTCTATTCGATTTCAGTTCGAACAGCTCTTAGCTTAAAATATTTAATACCCTGCGAAAAAAAATATATATGGGCATATTAAATAACATGATGCTTCAAATAAAAGTCAATGGTTGCGGACCTACGCCTTGAAAAATTGAGATATAGAAGGTAATACATTTGGGGAATGCTCAATAATTGACTAAAGATTAATTTTTATGTATTGATAAAACATTTTATATTTTAAATTTTGAGTATTTTTTGGGAACCACATTAAACTCTGGGGGTGAAGGGTTGTTGCTTTTGAAATATTTCCCGAATATTTTGGACCAATAAGAATAGTTCGATATGATACCAATTTAGTATTGGTATAATAAAGGGGCGTCGGCCCGCCAAACAAGAGGTGCGAGTTCGAGTCCCGCTCATGCTTTTAGGCTTGACCCTCCTAGAGAAACTAGGTTGTGGCGTAGGATTTGAAATCCACCCACATAAAAAAAAGATCTTCAGTGAAGGAACCAGGAAAAAGACAAGTAGTGCTTCAGGCTTTGACCCAATGGGGTTGTAATGGCCATATTATAATAATAAGATGGGTATAATAGGTTTATGCAAATGTATGTAAGCTTCATGATCAGCATCAATAGCAGAGTCGATACAGCCATGGCTGTCTGTCCGTCCGCCCGTCTGTATGAATACGTCGATTTTCATAATAAAACAATATAAGAGCTATATAATTCAAACTTGGTGTGAAATTCCGATTAAACCATACGCAGGTGAAGTTCGGAGCATTCGATGATACCACGCCCTTTTCGTCCGATAATCGATAAAAACGTTTTTCGTTAAAATAGTCATAACTTTGACATTTATAAAGCTATCGGCTCCAAATTTGGTATATAGTGTCATGAATATAAAATGCAGAACGGATTTCCCAAAATGTTTATACGCCTCTCCGTATTCCGGGAAATTAATGAATTAAGCAGCCAAAATTTTTATGCTAGAATCATAAAATTCGGTATGAGGATCTCCATAAGCCCTATGCGGAAACTGGCATCAAAAAATGTTCCCATCCTATTAAAATTTAATTAGTGCTTAAAACTTCTACTATTCTTCACAATGATTTGAAATTTAGAAAAAATAATCATTTTGATGCCATAAAGAAATCCTAAAAATTTTAGAACAATCGGATTATGAACACCGAAGTGCTGCCTAACAGTATAAGTATGACTTTGTGTAAAAGTATTATACGATTGTAACGGCATTGGGATCGACTGGGATCATGGTATTTCGTATCTTGTTCGTCTATAAAAGCCCAAAGATTAGATTTTATGTACCGATAAAAAACTTACCCGTATGGTATGCATGGTATTTTATGGTACCACATTGAATTTTGGTAATGTGAAATTTTTAGAATTGTCAAACTTCGTAAATATTTTCGACCAACAAGAATAGCTTGGTATAATTTTTTCGAAGGGGTCCTATTATATTGGAAATCGTTTAAAAACTGCGGGTGCTAAAATTAAATATTCTATAATGACTTGGAAAAACTAGGTTGTGGCGTAGGACTTGAAATTCACCCACGTTAAAAAAGTTCGTCAGTGAAGGAAGCAGAAATAAAGGAAAATAATGCTTCAGGCTTTGACACGATGGGGTTGTCATGTTGATGTTATGTTATGGCTTCCACAAATACTATCAAATATAGCTAAAAAATCGATTCCATAAAACTCAAAGTGTTCAAACAATATTAAGTTTCTTATTTAAGATCTCTTACTTCCCCTCGGAAATATATACTAAAGTCATATTTTGCCTAAATGGATCAATAGATTTTGTAAGTTCGAAAAAAAGTTTACTTTCGGCAATTGCAGAGTCTCATCCAGTCGACTCGCCCCATAAGTTTATGTTGTGTTATACAAGTTCACATCGTATAGATATATATTTGCTTGTTTTCTGACTAAATTTTTAAAGTCAATTTGAGACTGCAATGCGCTCACGCTTCCTCACGGAACCTTGGGATCACGTTTCGGTTTCTCTGTTCGCATCTTGTAATGATGCGGGCTTCCAGTTCGAGAGTTTATTGATGCACTCGGAAGGTATAATTAGTTGGGCAAGTAAGTAGCAAACGAGTTGTACGCACCGACAACTATGTATCAAATCAGTTCAACAAGCAGACTTTGTAATTAACATTTTTTGGGTAGGGGAACACTTAGGGACCTTTTGTGTAGTAGCCATATAAATGGGTGTGATTTTTATATTGGTAATTTTGAAAGTTGTCGAAAGTTGTTTTGGTAAGAAGTGTTATAATTATTTGACACTTTTGGAGAGTGTTGAAGCTAAACAATCTATTCTTTGTTTAGCTTCATGAATCATACAAAAGTCTTAAAATGAGCGAAAATCAAATAAGGATTATTTTCGTTAAGATGAAGATTTCAAATTTATTATACAGCACCCATATTTTCATGTAGGTTTTGAATATTGTAGACTTTTGCAAAAAAAACAAGTAATAAAGCTCTAGTCGAGTGGGCTCGACTACGAGATACCCTGATCCCAATAGTACAATGCATTCGGAATCACTTAATACCGTTACACACATACCCAGACCCCTAGAGTCGGCGCTGCGTCAGCCGGCCTCTCCATATGTGACTTTTTACACTTTTTTGCGAATAACTTCTGTGTTTAGGATTCGATCGATTTGAAACTTTTAGGCTACGTTCAAAATACTTTCCGAAATACGTGTGTTGAAAATCTAATTTTAAATCAAAAAAATTCACCTGTTATTAAATTTTTTTGATTTGCGGGGGAGGGGGCGTGGCATCCAAAATTTGAGAAAATGCTTTTTGCGCATTATCTATGAGAACCTACATGCCGAATTTCGTGCTTCTAGCTATGAACGTTTGGAAGCCAGGTGACATAATGCATTTATCACCTTTTGCCATTTATGCCCGTTTTCGACCAATTCTGAGTCTTATAACTGCGTTGTTTATGATCCGATCATTCTGAAACTTTCAGGAAACCATTATGATAAGGATTTTAGAAAATATAAGCACTTTTCTAATTTGGGGTGGACCAATTAAGGATGGAAAACATTTTTTGATGCCACTTTCTGTATAAGACCTATAGACACCTACATACTAAATTTCATGACTATAGCTTAAAATTTGTAGCTCATAGACAGATTTCGTCACTTTCCGGGAAAATGGAGGGGTGTATCAAAATTTTGGGAAATTCCATTCTGCAGTTTCTAATCATAAACCTATTCACCGAATTTGGTGACGATTACTTTATAAATGCCAAAGTTATGGCCAAATTATCGAAAAAGGAATTTATCGATTAACGGGCGAAGGGGGCGTGATATCATCGAAATCTCAGAGCTTGATATGTGTATTGTATACACGGATCTTCCTGCCAAGTTTGAAGTCTCTAGCTCTTTTAATAACGAAAATCAATGCGTTCACACGGACGGACGGACGGACGGACGGACAGGGCAAAATCGACTTCGCTATTGATCCTGATCAAGAATATATATACTTTATGGGGTGTGGCACGGCTCCTTCTGCCTGTTACATACATTTGCACAAACTTATTATACCCTTCATACCAATTTTCAATTGGGATCAGGATATAAAAACTATTTAAAATGAGAAATTAAGCTACAATTGGTTATATAGAAGTCCGATCCTTATGAAATTTAGGGTAGCCATAGATAATAATGAATCTTAAGTGTGTGTGAAATTTCAATTCAATTAGTTGAAAACATGGGCAAACGTGGCCTTTTGTTATCCTTACGAATTAAGGGCAGCGATAGATAATAACAAATCCTTAGTATGTGTCGTCGTTTGGTTATATGGCAGTTATACGATAACCTATAATAACCCGATTCGGCCATTTAGTGTTGAGGTATTAGATTATAAACAAACGATATCTTTTGTTCTCCTGAGCAGTCATAAGGCACTTTTTGGGGGGTCTACGACGCTTCCTTTTTTGAAAATTCAAAAATAAAAAGTATTTTCTAGAGGCCATTTTGATATCCTAATAAAATCTTTTCAGACAACTTGCAGTCATACTTTGTTTATGGGAAACTAATATTGCCTTGGAAATTTGATGAACCAGTCAATATCTCAAGGAAAACATCACTATATCAATTATTTCTTAAAAAGTAAGTCAAACCATTGCAAAAACCTGTCGAAATATTTATGCAATTTACTTTGCAGCTGCTTTGATTGTGTGTGAACTGAACTGGACCCAGAAGTGGTCAACTAGATCCGGAAATTTCAAAGTCAATGGTGCATCTCACACTGCTGGGCCAGTCCCTTAAAGGGTTAAATCATCTTGGAAAAAGGTTTCATTTGTTTCCCTTTTAAACACAACTCACAATCGCTTGAATGAATCCGGTAAAAGCTTTTGGAATTGAATTTAGGTTGGAAATGAGTTTGGGTTACACCATGGAAATGGGAGAACTTCGAATAAATTGAGGGAACTCTTGACAAGTATTAATATACCCCTTAAATCATTTGCAGACTTGTGGGGAAGGATTATTTTTGGTCATCAAAGTTTTTTGACCTTTTTTTGAGTATAAATTATTAAAATTTTAATTAAAGTACCTTAATTATAATATGTGCGGCTATTATTATTATATATAACATTAGATCTAAAGTAAAGTATTCAGTATACAATTTTGACCAAATTTGAATAAAGAGAAGAAAATATATATTATAGAAGTAGCGTAATTTGTCTGAGAGAAAGGGGATTCGAGTCACGGTTATGCTAATTCGAATCGGCTAATCTTGCTTTAGAAAACATCTATTAAATGTTGTAATTTGGAAAGTGTTAAAATTATTTGAACGATTTGAGTATTTCAAGGGTGAAATTTAATAAGAATTTTAAGTAATATAATATTCTGGAAATCTGGTTAAGGCTCCCTTGCGACTTATTGGGACAATTTCCAAACAGTTTTTCTTCTAGTTCACAATTTGATTATATCTTTACTGCAGTTCTACAAATTTCCACGAATAGATGATCTTAAGTTATCACAGTTAGGAAACCGCGCTGAGCTGTTGTCTGGAAGAGCTGGAGAAAAAATCCACATTGAATTCAGTTCAGCAAATATCCAGGGATCTTTTGCTATATAACAAATTTAGAAAATTTGATCGAGTACAATATTATTCGGATGGTATGGTATACCATTGGGTTGGGTTATGAGTACAAATGATCCAGGATAAGACATGCTAGAGTAGAGATAGAGAGCAAATTTTGAAAACTCAGTGAATGAGTCCAGAGAAAGTTTAAAGTTCTTACGAAACAATCGCATCGAAACCGAGAAAATGCCAGTAAATTACTCAGCTTTCACGAATTTAGTCCTTATGTATTATAAAGTGCTTGGACGTCTGCCAAACCTTCCCGAAATCATACACATGCTAATATCATTGACCTATGCGACGACCGCTCTAATTTCGTTAAGGGCAATGTCCCCAAAGTACACAAACTTCCCATAGACCTAATGGCTAATGACTTTAGTTGCCAACTATTTAAATGGCTGACAAGAGGACATTCACCTAATCAAAATCTAATATAAATTGAATAAATTATTGGACCCCGGCATACTACGGATTATAATACATATTCAACAAGACATTAACTGGCGACTGCTATGTAGGATTTGGGAAAAGGCTAGGCTAATTTTTTATGCGGTTCTGCGGGTCCTTTAGCTACTTTGGTTTTGGTCAAAAGGCATGAGGCATAAGGCAAAAGGCGAGGCGCCTCCGAAAGTTGCCAATTTCGATTTCAATGGAAACGAATCGTCCATTCAGAAAGCGATTTATGTGCTGCCAATAAATTTACTCAACACTTTGGCCCCAACTAATACAATATTTACATCAAATTGTTGTAGTACATGAGACAGAGCTGGACCCAGGGGGCTGAGGGGCCAGGACCGGCCGAGTGGTAATAGGGGGAATTGGGAGGTTTGGGAAACTTGGGGTCCTAAGCCGAAATAAAAAATTGCAGTGCGTATATTTCAGTTGAGTTTGCTTGGCAGCAGTAAACAGCAGGCTTGGAGCAGAAACTCCCAAGGAATCCAAGGAATCAGTTCAGTTCAGCTCCCTGTTCCTGGCTCCCAGCCCCCTGCCGCTTCAGTTCCTGGCCCCCTCCCGCTGGCGCTGTCATTTAAGTTAAAAGCGCATTTGTAAGTGCGCTCCGACTGTGCCAGCTGAACTATGAGCATGTACAAGATATATATATATATATACTATATATATGGTATTATATGGTACTGGGAATTGAAAGTGGCATAGAAATAGGGCAAGCGGGTAGCGGGTTACGGGGTGCTTGTGTCGTTTGGACAGAGTGCGGGGGGGATGTGGAGCGGGGTTTTGGGTAAGTTGACTTTGTCCTTGGAGCCAATTTCAATCCCAGTGCGCTTTTTAAAAGCAAATCTGGCACAAGCTGCGCCCTTCTTTGCGCATTTTACGTCTGGTTTTGCCCATGTTTTAGCATTACCCTCGCCGCCCCCGGGGCCCCAAACAGCCCCTCTGGCACTTTATGATGGCGTTAAGTGTTAAACGCTGCCAGATCAGTTTGGACAGTTGCAAGTGCTGACATTTATTACAAATACGGCAATTCTTCTTCCTCTTCGGTGTCTTCTTCTGCTCATGGAATAAACCCAATCTCTAAATGCAAAATTTACGCAATATACTCTTCAGTATTTTTCGGAAAGATTTTGACTTTTCGACTTTCTTGTCGAAAAACACGAGGTAAATGTCGGTGTTCCGCAAGGCAGTGTCTTGGGACTGCTGCTATACTCGTTGTCGTCAGCCGATATGCCCCGATATATGGGCTGTGCACATTGATGGTGTGGCTGGTCCACAGCCTAATCATACCAGATATCTGGGGCTTATATTGGATCGCAGGCTGACGTTTGCCCCTCACATCGGAGCTGTAAAAGCGCTCATATGCCCCGCCGTTGGAAGACATTACTGGCTTTTACGCCCCGAAAGCGAGCTTCCTATGTCCAATAAGCTTAATATCTACAAGCAGATTATTTCGCCCATTTGGCTATAAGGTTGACAGATCTGGGGACTAGCTTGCGACAGATAAATCATGAAGATCCAAGTCGTCCCAAACAAAATCCTGAGAATCGTCACTGGATGCGAGTGGTTTATCAGAAACTCAGTACTGTATTGGAACCTTAATATGGCGACAGTCTTTGAGCACCTAAGCTTCTTCCCTAGCAGGTACAATGAGAGACTCAGAAACCACAGAAATCGCTTGACCTACGGCTTAAGAAATATCCGCCCACCGAATCGTCTCAGACGACGTCTTCCTCATTCACTGATCACGCGTTGTTTCATAGTATTAACCCAAAAACCAAAAAAACTTTCTAAAATTAGAATTTTTATGGCATACTTTTGGTTGCAGTTGCATTATATTTTTCTTATATTTCGAATTTATATAGCATACTGATTCTTTTCTATATTGATCCTAAAAGTATGCAATTGGTCGAAAAGTCAGTCAGTGATGTCAAGTCAGCTTTTTTGCAAGTGAAAGACTCTCGATTCAGCCTCGTTCAGATCCATGGAGGTCTTCCCAAGGGGAGTCTGTTTGGGCCCTTTCGGTACACTCTCTACATGGCTGACATGCCAGACACCCTCATCAACTCCCAAAGTCTTTCCCCAACCAAGCTGCTTTTGGCCACTTACTGCCATGCTGGTGTCCCACTCACAAAAGATATGGTACATAATCTTAGAAGAACCTTAGAATTTAAGGTCCTTGGAGGTCCATATATATTTTATGATCTATTGGTAATATCCTATTTGTGCCTAAATTTTTTGACTGCGTTTCAAGTGCAATTAAACTCTATAATAGGGTCTTAACAATAAAGACAAAAAAATATTAAACCTAATATTATATATTAAAACAGAATTAACTCAAATATCTATAAGTTAATCCCCATATCTGGCAGAAAATTTATATCCTGTGCCCGAAAATATATGGCATAAATATGAGTATTAATGACCCTTTTCAATAGTCCTCAACACAAAGTTCCAATTAGGGCTTTAGCCCATCCATGAATTTTTTTCCTAAAAATTAAAGTATTATTTACGAGTTGTATCGCATTTGCTTGTACCCTCAATGAGTTGGGAAATATACAAATCTAAACTCAAATCCCATAAATGTAATATTTAAATTTTGACCTCTCCTCAAACAAATTTGCAATGCATTTTCACATTTTTCGGTCAAATGTTTTTGTTGATGAAAAGCAAAAAAAAAAAAAAATTGGTTGTTTATGTTATTTTTATATCGAATACCCTAGAGAAAGGCTATCAAACGTGGGTATAGCTTTATGAAAGTGTGAAAAATATTGTAAAATGATAAAAGATATATTAAATTAATAATTACACTAAATATTAGTTGTGCCAAAAATTTTGGTATAATATTATAATTTAATGTATGTATTAGGAGCCTCGGTGGACCAGTGGATGGCGCACTCTGCCGCCAAACAAGAGGTGCGAGGATCGAGTCCCGCTGATGTCGATAGGCAAGACCCTCCTAGAAAAACTAGGTTGTGGCGTAGGATTTGAAATCCACCCAACGTAAAAAAAAATTTATTCAGTGAAGGAAGCCGAAATTGAGGAAAATAGTGCTTCAGGCTTTGAACCGATAGGGTTATTATGGCCATATAATATTAATAATAATGTATGTAAATCATCGAGAATTTTGCGTAGTAAATGTTGTGTTTGCAGTCTATGGAAATGTTTGTACTTTACAGGGTATCTGCTGTTTTTGCTTGAACATTGCAACTTGTTGCTATTGTTGTTGCTATAGCAATTTTAATTAACAAAAAACATGACACGTTCGTGTTGTTTTGTGTTTTGATGTTTCGTTTTTCAGTTGTTTGCATTGTTTTATGTTGCTCTGCAATGGTCTCTATTGTTGAATGGCAACGGAAACAGAGAGAAAGAGGGACAGAAACAGAGTAAGAGAGAGGAAGAGAGAGATTGGTTGAGAGAGATAGAGAAAGAAAATTAGTCAATGGAAGATAATGGCACAGATAGAGATAGCGATGTCTACAAACAGAAAGAGAGAGAGACAAAAATAGAGAGATAAAAACATAACCATAGAAAAGTGGCTAGGAACCAGCTGACACCCCGACCCAGTTGCATTTTTGCTTGTTGCCGGTCGCCATTGTCTCCAAGAGTCATTTCCATTTCCGTTTTCAGTTGGCTTCCATTCGTCTTTCATTAGCCGGCTTGTGCGGTTTCACACTCTGCCGATACCCTTTCTGATCAGTCGGGCGCAAGACGCGAGCTTAACGGACTAGCCTGCAGGTTGGTCTAATTTGACTTTACGATTTCAATCTTGAAATAATCTTATACTTAATAGATTTAAACTTTTCGCAATCCTAAATCCTATATAAGCATCACCTTAAACTAATCCTAGTTTAAGGTAATTGAACTATAAAGAAGGTAACCAAGTCTATTCTTAGCTCGAGTTAATCCAATTTTAGCAAAATAACCTTAGTCTAGTCAAATCTAACCTAAATTAATGGAACCTAACCTAACCTAAGCCTAAGCTAAAGAAATACTTGAAGATTTCATAAATTCGAAGAAAAAATTTGAAGGGGAACCCTACTCACTCGACTCATAACATCTGGTATCATGCAAATCTAGCATTCATATTTCCCGCTCTATTATTAAATCATCCATTGTGAGCTCCTAATTATAAATTTGAGGATACGATACAGATGATGATATAGATCATTCTTTTTGTTATACTTATAAGAAAGAAAACATTATTCAAGACTGGCTAACTAACCCAATCCAACTTAACCCAAGCAAACCTAGCTTAACATGACCTAACCTAACATAATATAAGTTAATCCAACCTAACCTAACTTAAGTTAAACTAGCCTAACCCAATTTAAGCCAAGGTAACTTCTATCTGCTATGCCAGAGCTGGTCGAGAGCATGCCCCTCCTTTCGAGAATCTAAGTTGTGGCGTATGATTTCTACACACGTAAAAAATCTTTAGTGAATGAAGCAGAAATAAAGGCAAATAGAGATTGAGGGTATGCCTCAATAGGGTTATGGCCACATAATAATAAATCCTCTCTTAACATAACCTAATCTCACTTAATGTAAACTAACCTAACCTAACTTAATGTAAGCTTAACTTTATTCGTACTCTTTTCGATTAGCCACAACATTACATTCCTACTTAGTAGACCTTATTTAAAAGAGAGGTCTAAGGCGATATTTTCTGTATAATTATTCATATGCTGCACGCAAATCTGAATAAATTATAACTTCCGTGCTTATAATTCAATTGCTATGAAACTTAGTGGAACAGTAGAGTGTAGGAAAAGACTTTAGCATATTCAATTTGCAGACTTTAGATTGATAAACATAGAAAATATTGGAAAAATCGAGTCTCTGCTGATGGTTTTAATGAAAAAGTGCTATCTTTTTCATAGCTCAAGTGCTGAGGATCTAGCAAGCACGTGTACAGACTGATGATGATTGCAAGCTTTAGATGAAAGTTAATACAGATACAATTCATCTGTCTCTAATCAAATCTAAAGACTTGTCCTTACTGCTGAAACTCTCAGTCATGTCATCCGGTTTCACAGGGTACCCACAATTGACCTATTCACATTTTTGGTCTTTGATATTTCTTTTTTCGGAGAGTGTTGCAACTGTTGCATTTCCAACGTTTCGCATTGTTTCTGTTTGGATTTGGACTGAACATTTAATTAAAAAATACTATAGTTGGGTTCTCTGAGCTTTACTTGCCTCATGTTTGGTTTAGTTTTTGTTTACACATTTTGAAATATTCTATAATTAATTTGCCTTTTTACTCGCAAGCTCTGAAAATTCATTTACGCACAATTATTTTATGCATTTAAGTAAATATTATATATATATATTTATTTATTTCAGCTTTTATATGGATATACTATATGTGACTAGAGTATGATGGGCATATTGGTAAGTAAAGAGTTCGGGACGAAAGATGGTCATGTTGCGATTGCAAAGAGGGATATTTTTTAGGCGAATTAAACTTTTTTCAAAACTTTTCCTCTCTTCGTAAAACAATATATTTCTTCCCGCGATCTTTATATAAAGTCAGTGGGAATCGTTCAATGCCTTCTGAACTTAACCTAGTGGAAGGCACAACATTTAAACATTTACATGGGATAATTTTAATATCCCGAACATATTAACATATTTACAAATATATAGGATGGCTTTAATTAAGAAAGCCTTTGTTCGCATTTGTAGCTTGTCGGATTCGGTGATATTTGGCGGAACAAAAGATAATAAAGAATGTAAAGTCTGTAAGAAATTTCAATCCATTAGCTTGAAAAAAAAATAGAAAATATGGTAAAAAGTCATATGATACGGGGGTGCAATCCGATCGGTTCAGACAAACGTGCAATCTGTTGTGTGAAAAGAGTATAATAATTTTCAATATTAATGTACTTAAAAATTTATTATTCTTAAGTTTTTTTGCAGAAGAAGATATATGTTCTACCTTATTTATAGAGTTTTGGTTAGATTTCGAACAGGTTCTAACAATAGTTATCCAAATACTCCAACCGAACAAGATATGGCGACATGCAGCTTTAATCAGAGCTGTTTTCCGAATAGTTATTATCAGTGTTTCTTTCTACTTTTTCCAAAAAGTCCATAAAGATTAGACTCTTCATGGCCAATGGCTTTTTTTAACCGGAATTGTCAATAGCTTTATTTCGACGTTTATTTCTACCAAATTATTTCGTATATAATGATGATATGACTATGAGTCTGACACACAAAGTCTATTTATTTACATTATGAATTTGAAATTCTACATAGATTATACGAATATGAGCGCTATAAAGACAATCTTCAAGGCGTGCCTTTGCTGGCACATGAAAGATAAAGTTTTTTATGTTTTCTATTTTATGGAGCTTGTCTTTTTTGGATAAGAAAACAAAGTCTGCAACAACCATTATTGATATGGAACTATTTTTTGCAATTTATTGTCGGGAAATGTTCAGTTGGAAGAAGAAAATATTATGACGCCATTTGAGCTCAGTTAAAATCAAGATATTTTTTAGTTCAATCACAAAAAAATTGTATTATTGAAAATATGATCTACTAGAATATACCGTGTAGAAGAGTTAACTTGAAATTTGATTGGAATTGCATAACCCATGCCATGCCTAAAGATCATTTTTCTTATATCGAAGAAAACGGTTATGCAGAAATTGTGCAAAAATAAAGAAAAGAATGTCACGTAATGTTGTACATAAACACAATTTTCAAGTCGCTCAAGAGAGTCAAAAATAAAGCTATAGCCGCCGGAATGTAATGTTCTGCCCTGATATTCCTTTTAGCTAAGCTTATCCGAGTCACACAAGCCATATTAAGTCAGGTCGGAATTAAATGAATATAAACGTATCTTCATGCCTGTGGCATACTTTCATTATGACCTTCAATAGGTATTAGCCTGATTACAGGGTATAAGAACATAAGAGCTTGTTATAAGATAAAAAGAATTTGGCTTCTTAAATACGATAAGAACGAGCGCACATGGTATCTGGTACTATGATTTTAGCCTGGAACTTCTAATTAAGACATGTCTAGAAGAAGTTGGAGACAGTAGTTATCACTACACACATATATTGTTTGGCATCTAGATATATAAGATTGTAGTGCAGTTTTTTGGGTATAAAACTCTAGATAAAAAACGGTTGAGAGCTAATATTGTAATATTTTGGACGGTTTTTCTATATATTTGCTTCAATGAAGATTTCACTATATTTTCGAAATTGGGATCATACTGTGAACGTATATATATAGACCCTAAAGAAGGGACCTCTGCGGAGCATTCGATAATGCTCTGTCCCGCCAAACAAGTGATCATGTGCTCGAACCCCTCTCATGTCCTATGGAAGGATGAAGTAGGTTGTGGCGTAGGATTAATATCTTCAAAATATGTGATTAGATACTCCGAATTAATATCGATAAATACATACAGAATCAATAATAAATCAATCGATGATTTCTGAGGCCGTCACGTTTGGTGCATACTTCTTATTTTCAATAGATGTAGATGTATAGGAGAAATCAGAACTCCCAAATGAGCATGAGGGAGGGTATAAAGCAGTCGACTACACTTAGTAGTTGGAGAGCGGGCGCTTCGTAATATATGTAGCTGTCTATAAGTACTTTTCACTTAAACCAAATGACTTATGTTTTAAGGATTTCAGGATTATCGTAATGTTGAAATAATTCAGTCGTATTTTTGTTATCATCTACGGCCTGCATATCTAGTGTATGTGGTCAGTATTTTGAAAGGTTTCTCCTTATCTCAGAGACAATTACGAGCATTTCCGACCCCAAAAGGTGGGTAGTAAAATGTGCAGAGGATTTTGGTTGTCAACAGTTTCAAAACATAGCTATATCTATTTTATGTAGTTGGACCATATACACTGAGGCCCAGCTGAGAGCAGTTTTTGTTTTTGTTTTTTTTATCAATTATAACGCCGAGACGTGTACATTGGCGACGTCAACGTAGTCAATTTAGAAGAGCGCAAATACGTATAGCCAGATATAGGTAGAAACGATTGGCTCTTGGGGTTCTTGGCTGCATTTCGAAAATAGTTGGCATAAGTCAAACGTCGAACGTCAAACGCGGATCGTGAAGTTGCGAAATTGAATCGAAAGCATAGAGTTTTTCCGGAACAATAACATAATATGGTGGCACAACATAGACGTCTATGGAAAATATTATTTGTGATTATCTCGATAAAGGTGTTCATATTGCTTGTGTTGCTCTGCTTTAGTTCCAGGGATGTGGTGCGTTTGAATCATCCTCGGGTTTTCATCAAGGAACTGCTCATCGATAGGCGGGAAAGTAAGTGTGTTTTTGATCCATATATCATATATTATATAATATAAAATATATTATATACTAGCGCCCAGCATGGAGGAGCAGGCGCGTATGATACGCAATGAAATACCCTCGTTTCCGTTGGAGGAGCTCTTGCGTCGACCGCGTCGCGCATCGAATGTCAAATGTGCTGATATTCCCGAATTACGCTATATAGAGTTCCACAATGATTACTGGCAGGTGACCCATCATGAGAATCTCACATATTACATCTTTGGTGCCTACTACGATGACAGGCCGACGGTGCCGGGCACTCCTTTGGTCCGACTGCTGACTATGATCAATAAATATGGTAAAAAGGAGGAACTGCATTATCCGGAAAGCTTTTGTCAATTCTGGTATAAGAATGAAGTGGAACCCACAGTTGTGCCTGTAATCGATCATAAGATTATTTGGATCTGGGGCGGTAATCAGAACACGCATATTTTCCCCACGTTGCTGAGCTGTGCCGTGCCCCAGGCCAAGGTAAATGAGACACAAAAGGTGCCCGAAATGGTCTCCCTCGTCTTCTCTCGTTGTGCCCAGGCCAAAAACCTGCTGCGTGTGGTCAATGAACGCGAAGTGGAGAAGGTGTCGCAGCAGCAGGAGAAGACCAAGTCAAAGCGACGCTTTATGGTCTGTGTCAAGGCCATGGATTTTCCCTATTTCGACATGTCCTGGCGTCTCATTGAATGGCTGGAGCTGATGCGTCTGTTGGGCGCCGACAAGATCGTCTTCTACGAGGCACAAATGCATCCGAATATGACCCTGGTGCTGAATGACTACATAGCCAGCAGTCCGGGCTTTGTTGAGCTGCGTCCACTGTCCATGGGACGCGGTGAGCCGCATTCGCCGCGTCATTTCCATCATTATGCCATGGCAGCGGATGGCTTCAATCGCATACTCAACGAAATGATACCCTATAACGATTGTTACTATCGCAACATGTATAAATACGACTACGTGGGCGTCTTTGACATTGATGAGGTCATCATGCCACTGGGCAATGTGACCAACTGGTCCGATCTGATTGATTTGGCCTACAAAGTGCCCGATTACGAACGGGATTCCAAGAACTGCAAGGAATGGGCAAGCTTTTGCTTCAGAAACGTCTACTTTCCGCGCTACCCGGAACGACCCAAGGTCTACCAGAAGCTGCCCAGCTTCTACTACATGTTGCAGCATGTGGAACGTGTGGCAGAACACTGCGATCGCTACTCGGCCACCAAGTGTATGCACTCCACACGCTACGCCGTCGGATTACACAATCATTTTCCACTCCACCGGGCGAACGGTGGGGAATGCGAACCCAAATCGGTGCCCATCGAATACGCACAGCTGCACCATTACCGGGAACCGGACAACAAGACGCGCCTCATCAATCCCATGATCGATGACAACATATGGCGCTTCCAGCCCCAACTGCAGCAGCGGGTCTATGCTAAATACGAGAAGCTCGGCTTTCTGCCCTCCATCAGCCAGGTGGAGGCAGCCGAGCAACTGCGTCGTCAAAATGACGAGCAGCTGCTACGCAATGCCATTGCCGGCTCATAAAAACTAGAAGATATATATACCTATATGTTTAGCATATATGGACTACCGACTATGTAAATCTTAGGCTTATCTAGCATTATTCTAAGGTCTCATTTTTTTTTTTTTTCATTTTTTTTATAGACATGCTGACACTGTTAGGCCCACTTAAATAAATACAAATATTATAACTCATCGCAAAACACCGCATACAACCCGATTTGGACAGATGCACTTGGCCAAGTTGGTTTTGCACGGGGGGAAATTCATAAAGCTGTCAAGACCCGCAACCGTTGTGTCTTTAACTAAAGGTCAATCTTATTTCAAAGTGTTCCAGTTTTGCCTAAAACTGAGCATACGGCTTTTGTCAGTAGTCAAAATTGCATAGCATATGATTTATAGGTTTTTTGGCTTGTGGTTAAAAGTTTTTGAAAATTCATACAGTTTAAGCTTGTTGAAAATGTGGTCTACGTCTCTATACTCGGTGCTTACAATTCAATCGGATTGTATACTAATTTCGTTTACAGATCAACAGCTTAACTTATTTTTCAAGTAGTATATTATGATTATATGGCATTAACAACCCTATCCTATCAGTTTCTCCTAAGAGGGTATAAGTCTTGATTTGCGAGACAAAACGCTATCCACTGGTCCATCAAGGCCCCCAAATATAGCAATTTATAAGGGGTATAAATAAGTTCAGTGCGGGTTTCCTTAAACCTTTATAATGAAAAATTCTTCACATATTTTCGCTTCATCTCTAGACACTACTTTTTGCCGTCTTTCTGGTGAATCCCAGAGTCCGCATCGAAAGAACTCTGGGCTTTTTTTTTTGCTATCCATGAATTGATGCATTCTTTGACTTCATCATATTTGGAGATCGATCGTAAAATGTGTAAAAGGGTAAGATTTTCCAACGGAGTGTTTCCCAGTATGTTTTCACGACCCGACTAACATGTGGTCGAGCGTTGTCGTGCTGCAAAATTACTTTGATCGTGTTTATCCGAAAATTGCGGACGTTTTTCTTGCAATGCTCGCATCAATTGCTGCCGGTAGACCTCCGTCGTTATAGTCTTGTTTGGTTTCAGCAGCTCATAATACACTACATCCAGCTGATCCCAGCATAAGTTTCGAGCTATAGATGTTAGGAATGCCTGGCGTTGATGAGGCATGGCCGGGGTATCCATATTTTGCTCGACGTTTGGGATTATCGTAATGCTGTTACTGTTAATCGCTAGAGTATGGTCACCATTAACTTCCATTAAAATACGATGACTTTCGGTAGCCTGTTTCATTATTATTATTATTATATAGCCGTAACACCCTATTGGGTCAAAGCCTGAAGCATTATTTTCCTTTATTTCTGCTTCCTTCACAGAAGAATTTTTTTTTACGTAGGTGGATTTCAAGTCCTGTGCCACAACCCAATTTTTTCTAGGAGGGTTATGCCTATCGACATGAGCGGGACTCGAACTTGCACCTCTTGTTTGGCGAGACAGTGCGCTATCCACTGATCCACTGAGGCCATTGTCGGGACAAAATTTGCAATTTCCGAAGTATAGAGAAACAATGTTGTTCAGACTTCAGCGAACTTACAGATTGTGAGAAATGAGGCCTAATTTTGACACTCCAAAATGCCAGCGTTGCCAGATGAAACACTGGCATACCAAACATGTAGTGACATCTGTTATGCAAGCCACACGAACCCCTAATAGATTAAGTTCCTAAAAGAACAATGTGAATTTTCCGACTGCGAAAAGCTAGGGTATAGTCTAATTTTAGCCCTTAGTTTGCATAGTTCGCTTAACAAACTTAACCTAACTTAATGAGAAAATGAAAAATTGCTTATTTAGTTGGTCCGCTTTACGTTTTACGCTTTAATCTGTAACGCGGCAAACTGTGCAAATAACGTAAAGCAAACAAATGGAGCTGGCAACAATGGTTGTTCGTCAGCCAACCGGAATCAAACATAAGTTATAAGAATAACAAACAACAACAACAAAAGCCAGTAGAAGAAGAAGAAGAAGAAACAAAAACAAATGTCGAGCGCACGGTGCACGGTGCACGGTGCACGGTGCACGGAGTTTTTAACCTGCAAACGCGAATGCGACTCGCTGCGAGAAAAGATTAAAAATGCGCCACGGGGTAGGCAACGGACGGAGGACGGCGGGCGGCGGACGGCTTACGGCGGAGTCTAAACTGAACGCAAACACGTCTAAACGGCCAAGGAAAACCTGCCTCAGTGTGTGTGTAAAGAGGTGTGTGTGTGCCCCAAAAGTGTGCAGCAAAACGCACCTGAGCGCAAATGAATGATGATGTTCCACAGTGCTTCATGTTCTGCTTCTTGCTGATGCGCTGTGCAGTCAAGACCAGACATTGCACAGTGGTTCCTAAGCTATGAAAATGCAAAGGTTGTCAAGTGGGTCACTGTTTTTGATACCCTGTATTATTATTATGCGCCACAACCTAGTTTCTCTGGGAGAGTCATCTATCGACATGAACGGGACTCGAACTCGCACCTCTTGTTGGCCTCGGTGGACCAGTGGATAGCGCACAGTCCCGCCAAACAAGAGGTGCGAGTTCGAGTCCCGCTCATGTCGATAGGCATGACCCACCTACAAAAACTAGGTTATGGCGAAGGACTTGAAATCCATCCACTTAAAATAAAGTTCTTCAGTGAAGGAATCGCAATTAGAGGAAAGTAGTGCTTCAGGCTTTGACCGGTTAGGGTTGTTATGGCAACATTTGGAGATCAGTCGATCGTTCTAAGTTCTCTGTATACTCGTATAGCTCAACTTTTCCAGTTTTTCCCCGAGATAACCCATGCTTTGAGCTCACTGTGCTTCGTGGCACATTTGGTCGTTGTGTGCTTTGTTGTCCTGCAGGCCAACTTTTCGTATCCTCTGCTGCTTGTTGCATCGTTTTTTGGCTCATGTGTTGCAAGTTGCAGGCGGCGGCAAGTGGCAAGTGGCAAGTGGCAAGCTTCTCTTAAGCAAATTGCCGGCGTCTGACTCGCAGTGTGTTGTGCGACTCTCTGCATACTTTTGTGTGTTTGCCTCGATGAGTTTGCCTTGTACCTGCGGCCAGTAGAAGGCGCTGAGTTATTGTGCTCCTCGGCAGCTGCCCCCAAAAATGGCAGAACGTGCAACGCGCCGGCCTGCCCTCTCTGCAGCATGTTGCATTTTCACTTAAAATGCTTTTAACCAAAACATTAAGCAGCTGGTGTCACATTACATCACAATGGAGACCAGCTTTAGCCCTGTAGTTGCAACAAGCCGCAACAACTGCCACAGCCCCTGCCACTGCCACAGCCGCAGCCACAGCCACAGCAACTGCCTCAGCCGCAAGCACAACATCGCAACCTTTGCAACGCCGGCAACAGCTACTGATTTATGGCTTACATAAGCTCCCAAACTAGATACAAGTTATCTGACAGCAAAAAAGAACAACAAAAAACCAAAATGGAATTTCTATGTGGCAAGATTAGCTATTTGTTTCACAATATATTATATTCTAGCTACCAAACTCCTAAGATACTTTCCAGTCCCTGATTTCATGGCAAATATACTGAAAATATCTCTAACATTTCCAAGGAAAGCCAAGTAAGAAAGCTCTAGTCGAGTGAGCTCGACTACGAGATACCCTGATCCCAAAAGTGCAATGCAATCAGAATGCTGCGTCAGCCTCTCCATATGTCTTTTTACACTCTTTTTCGAACAACTTCTGTGTTTATAATCCGATCCACTTAAAGCCTTCAGTATATGTTCGAAATACATTCTAAAATAATTGTGTTGAAAATTTTGTTTCAAAACAAGTAATGTTATCTTACTTTTTTAAGCCTTTATCCACCTGGCAAAACAATGCATTTTTCATCTTTTGCCATCTTAGCCCATTTTCGGCAACTTCTGAGTCTTATAACTTTGGTGTTTAAGATCCGATCTTTCTGAAATTTTCAGGACCAGTTGATGACTGAATTCGATTCATTATATAAAAGATTATAGAAAATATGAGCACTTATTTAATTTAGGGAGGACTAAATTAAGATGGAGTGCCACATTCTGCATAGGGCACCTACATACCAACTTTCGCGGATCTAGCGTAAAAATTGTGGCTGTTATATACATTTCGTAACTTTCCGGGAAAATGGAGGGGTGTATCAACATTTTGGGAAGTTCCATTCTGCAGTTTCCAATTGTGACCCTACATATAGAATTTGGTGTTGATAGCTCTATGAACGTTATGGCCATTTTATCAAAAAACGAATTTATCGATTATCGGGCGAAAATTAAAAATAAACTTGATCAGCGTATGGTATATATGGATCTTCCTAAGAAGTTTCAACCCTCTAGCTCTTGTAGTCTCTGAGATCGGCGCGTTTAAACGGACAGACGGACAGGGCTAAATCGACTACGCTATGTATATATACATTATGGGGTGTGGCACGGCTCCTTCTGCCTGTTACATACATTCGCACTAACTTCCCCTTCATAACAATTTTCAATTGGGATCAATATATAATTACAGAAAAAAAGAGCCAACAGAGTTCCAATTTCGATAAGATTATGTCTTAGACAAGCTATAAATAGAGTCACTTTAACAAGTTATAGCTCATAACGTTTCCGCATTAGGAACATATTCACACAACTTTATTGGGTTCTAGTTTTATAATTGGGAAAACTACCTATAAATGTCGCTCAGTGATCTCCCAAGAATTGATAAAATAAGTAAGGAGGGATTCATTTCAGATCACCCTGTATTTCATATAATTTTCGGAGAGTCACAGTATCTACGCAGCCATTTTGACTTGAAAATTTAGTCATCTGCTGTTTGAATGATCCATAGTTGCTGTGCTTAAGGTTCAATCCACTTGGAATTTGTTGGATTGTTAGATAATGTATAAAAAATATTATATAACAAATTACAGGTTACAAATACAAAACTACTTTAGAAAGAAAAGAAAACTTATAACTATTAGGGGTATAATAAGCCTAACATCCATATAGCTCGAAACTTATAGCCTGTATATGGTGTATACTGCTGAACCCGTTTATCATGGGGGAGGTATACCGACGACAATTGATGCGTTTGAGCCGAGCAATGCAAGAAAAACGCCCGCAATTTTCGGATAGACAAGACAAGACTCGGCTGAAGGAAACAAAATAATTGATTGAAACATGGATCGTATCAAAAGACGAAATGTTACTCCAAGCTGGTATCTGAAAATGGACAGTAAGATGGGAAACGTAGTGGCTAAATATATTTCATTTCCATTTTACAAGTTGTTTACAAGTTAAAGCAGGGAATTTAAATCCATGCATAGACTTCTTTGATATTGTATTCAGTTAAACGGCTCAGTAAATATTCATTCTACCAAATCGGTTGCCATTATTTTCGTATATCGCAGTATATTTACTGTATTTAGATGGTTGATTGGTTTGGCCTCGATTTCGATGTGATTATTGATTATTGTGCAGTTTTCTCTGCTTCTTCTTGCTCTTTTTTGTAGTTCCCTGAAATGAAATTGCTGACTAATGACTGTCAATGGGCCATTAAATGACATGAAAATGCATTTGAAAAGCCTGCGAAAATTGTCAACAAAATTCTAGTGAAGGCACAGGGGGAACTGCAGAGGCTGAAGAAAATTGAATAAATAGTAAATGATGACAGGGGCGCGGTTGGGAAAATGTTTTGGTCGAAACAAGGACTTAGTTCAGGTCCGGAGTCCGATGTCCCGTGTCCGGTGGCTTGGTTTGTATAGGTTCACTGAGGTCACTTCAACTTGGATTACACACACACACACACCGCACACACACATGCGTCAATCAATCTATTTTTAAACTTTGGCTCCAAAATACTGGGCACAGAAGTATTATATTTCCCAGCTCTAAGCCACAATTGATTGCTTGTTTATTCAAATTAAATTTTGCATAACAAACTAGGGAAAAACAAGTGAGAAAGCTCTAGTCGAGTGGGCTCGACTACGAGATACCCTGGTCCCAACAGGTTAATGCACGCAGAATCGTTTAATACCGTTACACACACACACATGGACCCACAACACACTTGATAACTTTGTTGTTTATGATCCGATACTTCTGAAATTCCCAGGATTGGTTGATGACATCGTCATAAATATATGTTTTGGAATTCGAATCGTTAAGATAAGGATGCCACTTTGTGCATGGTATCCAAGGGGACTCACATACCAAATTTCATGACTCTTGCATAAAATTTGCGGCTGCTTTACACAATTTACCACATTCCGGAAAAATGGAGGGGTGTATCAAAATTTTGGGAAATTTCATTCTGCAGTTGGTGTTGATAGCTCTTTAAATGCCAAAGTTATGGCCATTTTATCGAAAAACGGATTTATCGATTATCGGCGATATACACACGTATACACGGGATCCACATGCCAAGTTTGATGTCTCTAGCTCTTTTAATCTCGAAAATTAATGCGTTCACACGGACGGACAGACAGACAGACGGACAGGGCTAAATCGACTCCGCTATTGATCCTGATCAAGAATATATATACTTTAGGGGGTCTGCCACGTCTCCTTCTGCCTGTTACATACATTTGCACAAGCTTATTATACCCTTCATACCAATTGGGATCAGGGTATAAAAATGATATGGACCCTGTGCTGTAGCTTTAACCTAGGCACATTCTACATACTCATTGAAAAACCACCCGGAAACGCATTTTGGCTTTAAATAATTGATGAAATCGCATAGAAAATTTCCCATTTTCCATGCAACCAAAAAGGAACCATGGAACAGCTACGACAACAACAACAACTTGCAACAGTTTTCCTCAC
Organism: Phorticella flavipennis; assembly: GCA_037040045.1. NCBI lineage: Eukaryota > Metazoa > Arthropoda > Insecta > Diptera > Drosophilidae > Phorticella > Phorticella flavipennis. The sequence continues at coordinate 62,583 of JBANCY010000068.1, forward strand.
AAATTACATAACTGTGCCTCGAAGCTGCCTTTTGGCAGCCCTGACCACTCCATAAATCACTTTAATACTCCACCACTGGTACCACTGGCATCACTGGCACCACTTGCCGACATCGCATACCAGGAAGCACCTCGCATTCGAGGCCAAGGCCGAGCCGGGCAGCTGCCTGTGTTCCTGTGTTGGGAGTCTGCCAGAACGCGTACGTTGTAAATCTGAATCAGAATCGGAATCTGAATATATAGACAGATTTCGTGCTGAGCTCAAGCAATGATTGATATATTGAAAGTATGCGGAGAAATTGACCAGACACAGCTGCAACTCTCTATAGTAGGACTCTTGTGCGACACCATTTAGGAGTTGATTTAATTTCACTATATAAATATTTATTTATTACGACAGAGCCTATCAGCTTTGCAAAAAATCGACCTGAAATCGAGTCAAATTTTACCATGTCAAGGAAAAAAATCCCTGTGCAAATTTCAAATTCTCATAACTCAGTCAAAAATACACTGATTTTGACTTGTTATACCATTTTGTTCTTGGGTTTTGAGCCAATTTAGTTCCATATTCAAATTCGATTTGCGAAAATACATTTTTTAATTTTTTTGTAGTTTGAGGTAAGGGTCCCCCCTGTTATTTGAAAAAATTTTGAAAATTAAATACTCAGAATTGTATAATTTTTCCATTTCTCGAATAGGCATAAAAAACCACTTTAAAAATTCATCAGGCAAGTTTCTTTTGTGAAGTCAAAAATATGCTAGGGGCATTTTTCAATCTATCATAACATTGTCTCATAGTTCAGTCAAAACAGCACCAATTTTGACATGTTATACAATTTTGTTTATAGCTTTTGAATCTAATTTTTTTCTACTGTAAATTTTTTCTTTTTTCATAAATTTTTCTATTAAGTAAGGGTCCCCCTTTATTTTGAAAAAATATTGCATCCTAAAAACTCAGTTTTAATTTCTTCCATTTGTCGCATTAAAAATTAGCATAAGAAACTATTTTAAAATGCGTTTCATTATTCACCCAAAAATCGGCCTAAAATCGAGTAAATTTGGAACATATTAATGTGCAGATTTTCTGCAGAGAACATAATTTAATCCCTTCATATTTAGGTCATGGATTTTGACTTGTTATACCATTTTGATCATGGTTTTTTAAATTAAATTTGTTTTACCTTCAAATTTTGTCCAATTTATGAAACAATTTCAAAATTTACTTTGCAGTAAGGTTGGATCCTCATAAATTCTTCTAAAAAACTAAAAATTTGTTGATTTTCAAGCACATTCTTAAAATTTTTGGGTTGTGATTGATTTTCGCAGCATTTTTCTTACAAATTTACTATATTTGAATATACCTTTATTATTATTGTTATTGTTATTATTCTTATTATATGGCCATAAGGACCCTATAGGATCAAAGCCTAAAGCACTATTAGCCAATATTTCTGCTTCCTTCACTGAAGAACTACGCCACAACCTAGTTTTTCTAGGGGGAAATCATGCCAATCGACATGAGCGGGACTCGAACTCGTAGCTCTTGTTAGGCATAACAGTGCGCTATGCACTGGACCACCGAGGTCCCTATTATTGATATTATTTTAAATATCTGAATATCAAATTTTTTTGCAAAATTTTAGAAGTTTGCACTTTACGTAAGCAAAGCTGCTAATAAAATAAAGGCAGCCCTCGTTGGGCTTGCGGAGACGGTGAAATTGTTTAATTGCCAATAAATGGGCTTAAGTATACCAATATATTGTTGCTATATAATGGCATAATATCATAGCTAAATTTTATCTACGACCAGATAATGACTGAAACTGTAGCTGGAGTTGGAGCGGGAGTTGGAGTTGGAACTGGAGCTGTTGCTGCACTCTCGGCGTTGGCGACGTGTGTGGCAAGTTCGATTAAGTGTGGCAGGCAGTCTGTCTGTGTGTCTGTCTGTGTGTGTGTGTCCAACTGCAGCAGAATCGTCAGGATGATTAATTGATGAAAATCCCTTTTGCCATGCAGGATAATAAATTACAATACACCGACATGGACCAGACCAGTCCAGGACGCCGGACGACGCACGGACAAAGGAGCCAACGCACGGACAGGTAGCATGTGCTTCTAATGGCGCACGGAGACAGACAACACGCACACACACACATACATAGGAATATATGTAAGGTCGTGATATGTGCGGTGGCCCAACATTGAATTAAACTACAACCAGGACGAGAGCGTCGACAAGTTCCGGGCGTGCGGCGTGGGGCTTGGGGCATGCGACACGCTGGCTGTTTCCTAAATTAGCTTAATTTCATTTAAAAGCATACCATGTGCCCTTGTGCCACGCCCACCCCCAGCCCCGCCACAGGCACTTACCTTGCTCATTTCTGTTATTATTATTATTTTTATTATAATTTGTTTTTGTGTCTGTGTGTGTTTATAATTCATTAGTTTCCTAAATATCTTTGCCCTCCTAATTGAGTAGTAAAGCACACGGCCGACTTCATAAAGCAACTGGCAAGACAATTAGGTTCACGCAACCTTTGGTGGCAGCTTCAGACCTGCCACCCACCCACCTCACTCACCTCATCCGCCTGCCCCCAGCAGCCTCCACAAAGGCGAGCGGAAAATTTTGGAAAAGCACCTGCATTTCTGCTTATTTCTCTAGCAAAATTCCAAAATTTCAGCCTCACAATTGGCAAAATCGTGCAAATCGCGCAGTTTTGTGCCAGCTGCCGCTTTTGTTGTCAATCGGCCGATGCGGCGGATACGTAATACGCCTCCACCAGCCTCCCTCCGGGCACTCGCCAACGACTTTTTTGCCTTATTCTATTTCCGCCTAAAAGTATGCTACACATTTTTACAGCGCGCAGAAATCAATGCGAACGTGCGCCTCGGGCAAATCGGCGCTCATTTGCAGCAGGGAGAACCAGATGGAACTTTAAGTTTTTCAATCGGACAAAAATCAGTTAAACTACAAAATAACACTGGCCACTCAATGCTCTGCCATACCTAATACCCAATCGAAGAGTCTTGAAGAGATTACATGGGTTTTGAGAGTCGAAAAAATAGGTGCTCTTTTATATTACTCATAATAAAGGGCCTCGGTGGACCAGTGGATAGCGCACTGTCCGTCCCGCCAAACAAGAGGTGCGAGTTCGAGTCCCACTCATGTCGATGGCATGATCCTCCTAGAAAAACTAGGTTGCGGCGTAGGACTTGAAATCCACCCACGTAAAAAAACGTTCTTCAGTGAAGGAAGCAGAAATAAAGGAAGATAATCCTTCAGGCTTTGAACCGATGGCGTTGTTATGCCCATATAATAATAATAATAAAAATAAATGGATTGATTTATTCAAACTTTTCGGGTTAAGAAAGAGCAATATGAGAACAATATTTTGTAAAATTTTTCATTGAATTATTTTTTTTTGTGCTAGGAGTTTAGTAACGCTCTCTTCCTTGAAATTAAAGAGGCTTTCGATAGGGTGTGACTATGATAAAGATGAATCTACCTGCCCTCTATACGAATTGCTGCGGTCCTACATTTCAGGACGTCATTTCGCTGTAAAGTTGCACTCTGCAACATCCAAAAAACATGAAGTGAATGCCGGCGTGCCTCAACGCAGTGTCTTGGGACCGCTGCTATACTCGCTGTCCTCAGCCGATATGCCACTCCCCCGGACAGATCGAAAATGATGCTGCGAATGGAAACCGGGAATACTCTGCCTTATACGAGCAATGGGCTAGAAGCTGAAATATATGCATCAACAGCCCTAAGTCGGCCAATATGTGCTTTCACTAAAACGGGGGAGCCCGCGGGCTGTGCACATTGATGGTGTGGCTGTTCCACAGCCTAATCATACAAGATATCTGGGGGTTATATTGGATCGCAGGCTGACGTTTGCCGCTCACATCGGAGCTGTTGGAAAACATCACTGGCTGTAACGCTTCCTAAGTCCAATAAGTTAACTATCTACCATCAGATAATTGCGCGTACTTGGCTATATGACTGACAAATCTGAGGACTAGCCAAATCAGGAAGATCCAAGTTGGCCAAAACAAAATTCTGAGAATCGTCACTGGATGCGAGTGGTTTATCAGAAACTCAATGCTACACTGGGACCTTAATATGGTCTTTGAGCGCCTTAAGTTCCTCCCTAGCAGGTACAATGAGAGACTCAGAAACCACAGAAACCGCTTGGTCTACGGCTTTACAAATATCCGCCCTCGGAATCGCCTCAGAAGACGTCTTCCTCATTCCCTGATCACGCGCTGTCCTTTAAGGTGACGGGTATAATGCAAAGTTAGTTTAAATATCCCTTTTTTCTTTTTAATTAGTTAGTAATTTAGACAATGATATAGCTTAATTTCATAGTGTTAATTATTATATTTTAGGTCTGATTTCTGAAATTGAAATACTAGACATATCTATATATATATATTGATCATCTAAAGAAAATGAATTGTTCAGAATTAATTCTGTTATAATTGCATTCAATAATCTTTTTAATGGATGCAAAGAACTTTCAGAACAACTAGAATGTTGGCAGGTACAATAATAATGTTTATATACAATAATGTAATCAATAAGGAGTCAAAAAAAAATATATATATATATATTTGTGCCATTAATATTGGCATTTTTATCCATTACTAGAAACCGAATTGATAAAAATTTTCAGCAGTCGCTTGGGAGATACCCTGAACCATGTCCCCGGATATTATTAATATTTATAACCAAGCATATATAGTGGGAATTGCAGCGGTAGTTATTGGGATTTTATCAGAAAAAGAATTTGTATCGATATCTTGGAAGAATGAAACGTGGTATATGTTCTTTGAGATTGGTGAGGTAAACATATTTGTGGTTACCAGATATGGAATTATTTAACTTTTTTATACTCTAGTTATTTTTATGTGGTACAGATAAAATTTCTTAATAAAAAGATGGGAACTTTGTGGAGTTAAAAAACGATTCATGAAGAGTAAAAGTAGAAAAGTTAAAAATAACTCAATTTGGAAGTAATATTTTCAAAAAACTGTGCACTAAATACTCATATTCAATTTGATTCAATTGTTTTGGATATAAGAAATATATAAATATAATGAAGAGTTGATAGAATAGAGAGGAACTCCTTCACCTGAATGTCAACTTACGACCCATAGAAATTGTTTTAAAAAACAAAAGCTTAACTGTCTTATGTTAAACTTATGTATAAATATTTTAATATTTTAGAAACTATTATAAACGATATTGTATAGGCCTTTGAAAAATTGCTTAAAGAAAGCTCAGGTTACTCCTAGAATACCAAAAGTTATAAACTGTCGCTAAAAAAGGAGAGTCGTCAGTGAACTTCCTGTGTACCGTACGTGCTTGCAAGGTATCTCCCTGTCGATCACTCTACTCTAGATCACTCCATCTAGTTATATTTTTGTACTCATTCATATAGAGTCATAGAGCGATAAATGCTTATCGCAGCTGTTACATAGCAACTTGCTGGGGCTTTGGATGAACTTTGAACGCGTGAAAATGTTGAATGTCGTCGGTCGCATTCAACCGGTTTCCTACATAATAACTATGAGCTCACGCTTTGGACTAGTCGGGTTAGGTTCAAGTTCCCGTACTTATATGTAGAATACAATATAATGATAAGACACTGGTAGAATGATATTTAATTAGCTCAAGCAAAGATTTCGACAAATCAACAAATGATGAATATAGCGTTGATTGAAATAATCATTTGCTTGTTTATGCGATTGCTTATATGCAAAATTGTTGCTTGACTTAATTTTTTATTATTGACTTAAAGAGAATCAACAGCCCTGGAAAATATTAATTGTTGCCTATAAGCAATAATATCACATATATCGCTTGTAAGCAAAATTTGCAAGAATTTATGAATAAGGTTGTGTATATTTCGTCTTGCAGTAATTGCTTCTAAGCAATAATTTCACATGTATCGCTTGTAAGCAAAATTTGCAAGATATTATGAAAAAAGTTGTGGATATTTCGTCTTGCAGAAATTGCTTATAAGTAATTATTTCACATTTATCGCTTGTAAGCAAAATTTGCATGAATTTATGAAAAAAGTTGTGGATATTTCGTCTTGCAGTAATTGTTTATAAGCAATTATTTCACATATATCGCTTATAAGCAGAATATGATAAAAATATTGGAGAAAATTTTGAGTACTTTCTTTTTACTAAGTGCGTAAATGATATCTATGTACTTCACTCTTGAACAAAGTTTTCTCGATAAGTTTCTTTTTAGGGTCATAGTATCGGTATATTTGTCGTATTATGACACATAAAAAATTGAAGCATACGTCAAAATTTACTCACACTTCAAGAAATTGCTGAGAAAAGCACACATGAAACTCGAAAAATTATAGAGAAATAATACCATATGTATGTAGTATGTGCGATACAATAAACAATGGATCATATTTGTTGTTTGGATATTGAAAAGTAAGCAAGAATTTTCGCAAGCATTGCAATTTTTTGCATTGGATGGATCGAGCACCTCGAAGACACTATTCGCATTTTTTTTTCAATTATTACACTATGCAACAAAATTTATGTATTTGTTTTGGTTCAGGGGGAAAATAATAGGAAAAGTGAGATTATATTTAAAAAGGGGTTTTGAGCTGCGAAATTTGAAATAATTTTTTTATATGACACATATTATTTATCGTATTACTATTATATAGTATAAAAAGCCCATTGGGTCATAGCCTGAAGCACTATTTGTCTTTTTTTCTGTTTCCTTCACTGAAGTTTTTTTTTACGCCACAACCTAGTTTTTCTAGGAGGGTCACGCCTATAGACATGAGCGGGACTCGAACTCGCACCTCTTGTTTGGCGTACCAGTGTGCAATACACTGGTCCACTGAGGCCCCATATTATTTATATATTATTATATTATAGAATACTTCCAGTATGTTAACTGTCATAATATTTTAAAATTTATAGAACATTTTTCGCACCTAAGATTAAACATTCAGAAGGGATTGAGCTCCACAAGAAGCTAATTTGAATTGGTTAAACACGATTAATTTTGATCAAAAATATGAGAATAAAACTATTAAGAATATATTATTATTATTATTATTATTATGTGGCTATAACAACCCTATCGGGTCACAACCTGAAGAATATATATAATATACATATCAATGGAAAGCAAAAGAATTCAGAAAAATTTGCGAAATAAAAATCTTTTGACCCAGTACAATTTCGATAAAAACTAAGAGAAGAAAGAGAAGAGTCTAGTGGTGAAATACCCTTACGCTTTTTTACGTATACAAATTTAGCTATTTGTTGAAACTTAAAAGTTTGGTTTATCTTTACTTTTATTTGGATAGATTTATAATATAAGAATAGCATATAACTATGAACAACCACTTGGGAGGGTAGCCATCTTTAGTGGGCATGGCTCGAAATGCGAAAGAGATATTACGGTTATTTTGTGCCACCCTGAGTTCATGCAGATATTCTTAATTCTTCCAAAGTCCCATTAAATGTTGTTTAAAATCATCGATATGAGATGTTAAAAGGCCATTTAGAGTCTACAATCGAACCATTTAGTAGCTGGCTTTCTTTTAAAGTTTCTCTCAGAATGACTGGTGCATTTAAATGTTGTATGAAATATTCTTATCTGCTCAGAGAACTTAGGGTCGAACCGAACTCAACCTATTCTCATATTTTAAATGGTCTTACCCATTTTTTGATAGATGCTCCCAGTGAGACGCTTATGAATATGAAAAGATTTTGAATTGATAAGTTCAGAATTTGTTGAGCGATAAAGTTTATTTCTAGTGGAATTATAGATAATAACGTTACTTACCATTGTGTAGAATTTAAATCTAATAGCTTAAAATATATAGAATATGTGGATAAGACAGAATTTTAATGGTATGTGGTTTGAACCGGTCGATTACGACCAATATGCGTGAGGAGTTTTGAGTTCCATTACGAGAGTCTAAAAACGCAGGGATTAGTTTGGTTCAATATGGGATCCCTCCTGGCATATGCAGACTGATGATATATTTATGAAATATTTATTTATTCAACATTTCCAGCACATATTTTTTGGCATAGATCGAAGAGTCTAAAATTATATAATCTTGTTGCATAGTGTTATAAATACATATTATTATTGTTTTATATTTTCAGCTGTTATCAGTTTGTTTTAGATTGTTCCGACTGTGACTGATACCGACGGACGCACATCAACGGGTACATTGATAATGCAATAAGGCGTATAAATATGAACATTGAAGGTAAACACCGATAAGATAATCCATCCATACAATATGCTATATCGATATATCGAACTCAAACATGAATTTTATGTCGAAGCGTACACGAAGGCGCTTGTAAATACAAACACGGGTTGCTATCAATCGGATAACGTAGAATTCCGATATATAATTGGCGCTATAAGAGGAAGAAGGAGGAGACGAGGAGGAGGAAGAAGAAGAAGAGGTAGTAGTTATAGTAGCAAAACAACAACAATAAGAACATTGAACAATTCTGCACTTTGTTCACTTGCGCAAAATATTACGACATTTTCTTGGGTCCCCGCCGGAATGATACGAGCGGAGTGACCAGCTGTGATTCAACGCGTGTGGAAAGAAGCTAGGGCTATCGCACATTGTAACAAAAACAATAAAAAATGTATAATTATAGACAATTATATTTAAAAGCTTATAATAATTGACACCTTCAGAGGGTTCAGTTTTCAGCAAATTTAGTCGACCTTGGCTGCCTCGCTGATAAGCTGATATCATTGGTAATTTCGTTAAGTTTTCACCAGCTGCACACCACTGTGCGAGCGCGACTGTGCTGACAATTCGCATACGACGAGTCTCGCTTTCCGTTCGCATTCATTCGCCGTAAAGCGCGCTAGACGAACGCATCGACGGCTAGAGCAGAGCTGTTCGTAATACTCCAAAATTTCTGGTTTCGATTCGTAATACCCAACAGTTGCCATTATGAACAAATACGCTTTCCTTGGCGTCTGCTTTGTGGCGCTGGCAGCGATCGTGCTGCAGGAAGTGGCCCACGCCAGTCCCACTACGCCGCAGCTGAGCAGCAGCAATCCCTTGGGCGGAGTTTCGTCGCAGTTTTTACCGCCGGAGTTTCGCAACACAAATGTCAGCATGGGTAAGTGCTGCAGTAAGCAATGCTCCAAGAATTGGCGCTGATCTACGACTTGTTTCCTTGTTTCCAGATGACATAAAGCGTGTTTATCGTGAAAAGTGCAAAAAGGTCACCGGCGTGGACAACTCCACCTTGTATAAGGCTATTGAAACCGCCGCCGTCGAGATGGGCACCTGCCTGAGCGCCCTGGCCAATTTGACAGCGCTGCAAGCCGAAATGGATGAAGCCCGGCCCCTGGGCGAGCTGGATACCGTGTTCAACAAATACTGCAAGCGCATACCGGATGCCAAGGAATGTGTCGCCGCCTTCAATGAGAAGCTTAAGCCCTGCCTGAGCGCCGAGGAGCTGAAACAACGTGAAACCGTCATGCGTATCGGTAACACCTTGCTGAACTTCGCCTGCCATCGCGGTGGTGATCAGATTGCGCTCTTTGTGGCGGAACAGGGACCGGAGTGCCTGGAGGCCAACAAGGAGGCCATACAGTATTGCCTCAACAGATCCTTCCATCAGTATATACCCAAGGATGGTCAAGTTACCGATCTGATGAGCAGTCCCGAGCTCCTCTTCACGCCCACCCACTGCGTCGATCTGCAGAGCTTCGAGGGCTGTGTGGTGCACCACTTGGAGCAATGCACAGAGATCACCCCCGCCAACATTGTGCAGTCCATCTTCCGTTTTGTCAAGAACGAAACCGATTGCCAGGCCTGGATGGATGCCCGCGCCAATGAGCGTCCCGTGCTGCTGGCCAGCGGCAACGGAACTGGCGGTGGTGCCGGCTCCCTGGTCACCACACTGGGCAGCACCTTGGCACTCACGCTGGGCGCCTTTGTATTACGTAACTGAGCCACGATTTTCGGTTAGCCTCATAAGAAAGTATTCCTTAATTTCAGTAATTATCTTTTTTTTTTTGTTTTTTTTTTATTGACTGCGATAAGAAATTTAGTGATAATATTTGCAGGATATTGAAGAAGTACTCATAAAAGTTTATATGTTTTATTCCATTTTTTTGTAATAAAACCTGAAGATAACTTAAAAATATTCAGCAAATTCTTTATTAAACATAGGCCATATACCAACTACTGTTGGCAAGCGTTCTTATCAGTTCCGATAAAGCCAACTTTTTGCATGGAAAACGATTAGTTTTTGCTTTCAATGGGAACATTCCTTGTGGTTCAAAGTTCAGAGCGTCGTGGATAAAAAGCTCGGGAATGTCAGCTCTATTTGTACATAACATGCCCGATTAGTCACATAGACTTTAAAGCCCGATACTTATCTTGTATTGAACACGTAATGAATAATTTATCGATTTATACAGAATTAGCAAGACTTAATTTTGTAGCTTAAGTAAATTACAAACCATCAATTGATTCTGAGCACATTTTGAAAACAATTGGATCTGACTGCTCGGAATTCCATATATGTATAAAGTGAAAATTTGGATCTTAAAAAAGTATTAATAAGAAAGTTTATCCTCTGTTCGTCTATTCATTTCATACTCGTTTTACAGCGCTGAAAACACTTATTTTTAATAAGTAACTTGAAGTCAAGAGTGCTCAACTGCGAGATATCCTAATACAGTTACACACACATATACAGTGAAACCTCTCTACAGTGGACACTCTCATAAGTGGACACCTCCTTTTAATGTACAAAACTTGGGAACGGGGGAAAAAAGCATGTAAATGAACGTCCCATTAGTGGACACCCCTCAATAATGGACAAATTTCAGGCGACCGTCGTTGTCCACTGTAGAGAGATTTCACTGTACTTCTATACAGCGCGCCCTGACGTCAGCATTCCGTCCGACCCATTTCCGGTATATAAATTATCTTATTCTTTTGCGAATAATTTCTATGTTTATTATCCAATTGCTCTGAAATTTAAGATGTATAACGAATCGAAAAATATCACTTGTTACTATATTTTTTCAATACCCAGGGAGGGAAGCGTGCCAATAATAATTTGATAATATGCTAGCTACGTATTATCTTTGCGGACTTAAATGTCAAAATATGTAACATAGTTTACGTTCTGTGAATACTTTTGTCACCTTAGGTCCTATTGTACCTATTTCGACACCCGCTTATATCCGATCGTTCTGAAATTTTCAGGATAGTTTTATTATATAGTTTCACAAATATATAATCTTATACCCAAATCATTTTGTTAGAAAATGCACAGTTTATGGAGTATTATTTAATTTTAAGAAGTTCATAAAATAATCACAGAAATTGCAGAACACAATTTGTAAAACCTCTATACGCATATATACCAAATTTCATGGGATAAGACTATAAAATGATTTGCTCTACAGGGGATTCACCTACCGGCCTGGCCTTCACATGACGCTTAAGAACTGGAAAGACCGTTTCGTTAGGTTCGCCTACGATAATTTCAATAAAATTTAAGAAAAGTAAAAAATGGAAATAAGCAATATATATTCATTGATGCGCAACTCGCGTGTCAATGTATCGATTCTTTTCAAATTTGGGGAAACAATAGATTAAGAAGATATATAAGTGTATATAAAATTAAAACTCGCTAACTTAAAAAATGATAATTTCCATTAAGATATGTCAAAAGTTGAGACACACAGATGAGCCTAAAGACAGGTAGGGCTCAATAGATTTGTTAAGTCTCCTTAACATTGGTTTGGGTAATCTTTGGACCTCAGCTAAAATTCAATATACTAATTTCAAATAGAATACAAATTATTCACCCCTGGCAACGCCGTCACCAACGCAAGTGCAGCAAATTACTTAATGCAGTCAGTTTAATGAGTCAGTTTATGGGCAACTCAAAGTGCTGAATCTATTTGGGTTTCGAGTAATAACTGATAAGACCCCTCACAACCTGACTCATAGCGAATAAAATAAGTTGCATATCTTTGTGCGGCTTGCTAAAAACATGACAGTGTTGCCACACTGTGCACTGGCAACTCAGTCACGCCGCAGAAGCTTGCAATACTTACACCATATGAAAATAAAGCTTCATATTACAGTACCCCTAAGAAACTTTCAAGAAAGTATTATTATTACTAAATTGTAATATGTTAAAATTTTCTTTAAAATTCTATTTGATTATATGAACGCTATAACCATAAAAACTCTTTAACTCTTTACTAATTATCATTGTCGCTTTAAACATTGCACGTGATAATCATTTTCTTGGGAAACTAAAATGATTCAGATTATTCATTGATGTTGATTGAGTGCCTCATTAGAACAAATGATAATACGCCTAGTGAAAGGTACCGAAGCATTACGCATATATGTGAAAAGCTGAAGAGCTCACCGATTTTCGAATGATTGACCAAATGGTAATATGCGATAAAGAGTTGCCAATTAAACGATGTGGCTGTTTTCTGTTCATTTTACTCACCCCGAAATGTAAATGGAACAAGTCAGAATGCTGCGCTTGAGAGTGATCGACTTGGTAATGCTCTCGCTCCACGTAACTCAAGTATATATTATACGATTCTTGTAAAATTTTCAGAATAAGGTAATGGTTTAATGAAGGATATATACATTTCAATTTGATGACTCTAAAGTAATTGCCTGTGTTTTTCATATTTTTCAATCTATCAGAGAGGTCAAGAGATATAGAAAATTTAAAAAAGTTATATTATGAGTTTTTGATTGTTATTGTCAATGAGATGGACGAATAGACTAACACATTTGGCTTAATACATTTTTCTTCTTCCTTCCTTCCTTCCTCTTCTGCCTTCCTTTATAATTTGTTCTTGTACTAGAAAATTCTAAAAATTTTTACTAAACTATTGTTTACACACTGATCCTAATTGAAAGTTGGTAAGGAGCGTATAATAAGTTTTTGCAAATGTATGCAAAAGGCAGAAGGGCTCGTAGCAGACCCCATAAAGTGTATATATTCTTTATCAGGATTAATAGCCGAGTCGAAATAGTTCAATTTTCTATAAAATGGCTATAACTTTTCATTTATAGATCTATCGGCTCCAAATTTAGTATATTATGTGATGAATAGAAACTGAGAATTGTGGTTTCACAATTTTTATGGAAACCAACGAAATGTTTATAGCGTCCACAATGTGTATGCTAGAGGCATGAAATTTGGTAAGTGGATGCACATAGATCCTATGCAGAAAACAGCATCCAACATTTTCTCCAATCTAATATAGACCGTTCTAATTTAACACAATCATAATGGTCGGAATACATATTCGTAACCATGGCATACAAAAATTTTGAAAATTTCAGAACGATTGGATCATAAATATAATTGTAATAAGATAAACATGCTATGAGAGTATTTCATAGTCAAATACTCTGGCTTCTAAAGGTTCTACAGACTGGTTTCTTTGTCGTCTGTTCGGTAGTTGAAATCCCAATAGGAACGAACAGTAATCAGTTTGTCAGCGTAATCATATCTGAACGGCATTGGAATAGTTATAGAATCGTTGATGGAAAGCACACCGGGGAAAACAAGTAATTACAAGTGGAAGTACATCGATGGGAAATACTAGATATATTGCCATTCACCGATTGACACAATGGGGCTTACTTTATTTTGCGGCACAGTCGAACCTGACCAAAAGTTGAGTTAAACTAAAACTAGAAAATATCTTATATCTATTATATAGACTATGTTGACTGGCGCAGTTGAGAAACCTATTTCATACATTTGCACTTAAAAGATAAGCAAAAAAATACAAAAACAAAAAAAAAAACAAAAAAAAAATTAAAAATAAATTAACTAATTAACTAAAAAAAAGTATTATATTATATAAATTCCCATTATTTTAAACTACTGTAAATAATCCCTGCTGTAGTATTTTCATTTGTTGTTGCTCCTGTTCTTGTTCCTGTTCCGATTCCTGCTCCAGCAGGTCCTGCAGTGTGTTCTCATCCTCCGTATTGCTGCTCTGCTCCTGCACATCGTTCAGATGCAGCCACACGTGCTCCACTGCCGCCCGCAGCTCTTTGGCGTACTTCCAGGCGGTGCGATCCTCGACCAGCTCGGACAGCTCGTACGGCTTATCCGGCTCGCGATAATGCTGCATTTGCGCCAGTTTGATATCGATGGTGCGGGAACTGCAACCGCCGGGCAACCACTTGAGCGTGAAGTGGTTGTGCAGCGTCAACGAGTAGCGGGTGTTGTGGAAACATTTGGTGGCTTTGTTGGGCAGGGAGTAGTTGCGGTGCCGCATGGTGTGCTGCAGCACGTACAGCTCGTCGGCCTCCAGTTGCTCGTGGTTCTGCTCCTCGGTCACCACCTTGGTGAAATAGGCATTGATGAAACAGTAGGCCACATGGCCATTGGGGCACTTGATGGCAGTCAGCTGCTGATCAGTGTGCACAATATCCTCCCAGTTGCGCAGGGCGCTCAGCGGCAAGATCACCTCATCGACATCCACATTGACCAGATAATCGTGCCGATACATGTTACGGTAGAAGCAATCGTTGTAGGGTATCAGCTCATTCAGACGCTTCACCTGGCGGCGCTGCTGCAGCAGCAGGTGTTGATAGTGCCGCAGCCGTGGCATGCCGTTGGCCATTGTCAGTGGCCGCAGCTCCAGATAGCCGGTGCGCTGATAGTAATCCAGCACCCGCTGCACGGCAGGATGCACATCGTACATGTAGGCATAGATGCGGGAGGCACCCAGCAGTCGCTGCAGCTCGAACCACTCGATCAGACGTTCCGACAGATCCACATACGGAAAGTCAAAGCCTTTCACACAGACGCCAAAGTTAAGCGTGGACCCGCTGGCTGAGCTGCTGCTGGCTGTGGCATTTCCCTCGGTTGCCGCCGTCTGCTTGGCGGGCATAGTGGGTCGATCGTAGTGCACACGCAGCGAATTGTGGGCATTGTCACAGCTTTGGCTGACCAGCGAGACGGTCAGCGGCCGGACATTCTCTAGATTGGGCGGCAGTTCAATTGGTACGGGGCAGGTCAACAGATGCGGATAGCTGAGCAGCGGCTGATGACCCCAGGCACTGGGCCAGATGCTTAAAAACTCCACGACTTTGCCCATTATGGGCTCCTTGTGATCCGCAAACCACAATTGACAATGCGTGGGCGGAAAAGCGTTGCTTATTTGATTGGCGGTGGCCAGTATACGCACCACGCCCCTTGGACCCTGCACACGCGGACGCATGTCCATGTAGGCGGCATACAGCCGGAACGTGACATTGGCATTGATGAAGGTCTGCCAGTAGATGTTGTGCAGATTGAGCTCCAGCGGATCTGGATACTTAGCGCAGGTCTTATTCTTGCTATAGCCCTGTGGCTTGGCATAGCGATACCAGAAACCATAGTCCACCTCAGGCAGCTCCTGCTCCAGCTGCTTCACTAGCTCCTCGTCCACGGGCTCCGACAGTACTTGCACTGGCGGCGGTGTTGGCTTGTTAAATTTGATATGCGGCACCTCCAGCACATGATGCACTTGGTCGAGCACGGCCTGCACCTCTGGACTGGGCTCCCGGCTTGTGCTGTGCAGTGTGTTGATCAGGACCAAAAGTGCAAACAGTAGCAACAGGGCCCATAATGTGAGCTTCGTCAAGTTACCTCTGCCTCTTGTTGCCATTGCGGCTAAACTAATCGAACCAATCATATGTGATACTTGCGGGCCAAGAGCCCCTCTTATCTACATACATTAGTATATGTATGCCGTGCGATATGTATATATGCATATATATACATCTACGTATACATATACATTCATAGATCTATGTAGACCCGAAGCGAAACCGAATTTTTATCAATAGTGTTGTTGTGGCACATTACTTGGACTAATTAGACTGTTCGACCAGAAATCGAGTACACTGAGAGAAAATATCCTAAAAATATATATACAAAACTTTCCAACTATCGGGCAAGGGAAATTCCAGGTATCAATTCAATGTGTTTCATGGATACAATATATTTTGGCTATAACCTTGATACCCCTTTCCATCTGATTCCCACTTGGGTCTGATGACGACTTTTTAATCAGCGTAATTATCACATCGTGCAAATCTCTTGATGCGCATAGAATATCATATTTATTTTTTTTTCATTTAATGTCAAGTGGTTGTCTCAGTTCTTATCATATCAAAAATTAATCATATTCTCAGCTCTGGACAAAAATAGTGTTCCAAACCAATATTAACAGATTAAGCTACATTTCAATATAATTTATTGGAAATCAGATCACAAGATGTCGCCTCAAGCAAGTAATATTAAATAAGATACGATCATTATAGTTGGATGTGGTCGAATGTGAGATACGCTTAGCCCATAGTCTGTACACACTATATAGTCTCCCATATGCACACGCATATTGTATATATCTGCATTTTTATGTCAGACTCAATTTTTAATCTCTCACATTTCTTGATGATATAGATATCTACATTCCAAATTTTGTAGTTCTATAAAATACAGTTTGCCAGATCGACGTCTTCTTACAGATCGTCAAAAAGACAAATGGCTAAGCCATTTGCAGCTAATCGGGAATATATTATAGGGTCTTTGGCTGTCGCCATTGAGCACAGTGGAACTAAACCATGATATACGATCACAGTCTTCTTATATACATTTCGCATTTTAATTTATCCAACATTAGGAATAGAGATTTTATTTAGTATGTAAAGTATATTTTGGTTGTACTCCTAAATATTATTACAATGGGGACCTAACAACCCTATCAGATCACAGCTTGGGTGGTTTTCAAGTCCTACGCAACAGCCTAGTTTCTTTATTCATAGGATTTTTATACTCTTGATCTCAATTGAAATTTGTTTATAGAAAAAGAAGGCGTGTAATACCCCATAAAGTACATATTTTCTTGATCAGGATCATTAGCCGAGCCCTGTCCGTCAGTCCATCCGTATATACAAAGAAAACACATATCAAGTTCTGACCATTTGATGATACCTTGGCCCCTTCGCCCGATAAACGATACATTCGTTTTTCAATATAACGGCCATAACGTTTCTAGAATTTTCGGCTTAAAATGTGTTATAAAATCTCATGTGTAGAAATATGATGTCCCAAAATGTTTATAGGCTCCTCCATTTACCCGGAGAGTAACGAAATGTATATAGTAGCCAAAATTATTATAATAGAGTCTTGAAATGGATGAATGGATGCCCACAGACCCTGGACCGCTGGACGTCTCTCTGTCTTCTCTAAAATTGTTGGAATTCCCAACTCTGCAACTATCAAAAAAAAATTTTGATATCATTTAGACATCGAAACCTTAACTTAAAAAACAATTAAACTAAGCTATTTCGATAGAACTGCCGCATTTAATGAACTGCCGCCTTTATTAAGCCAGAGATTGCAAATTGAGCACTACGTATCGGTAAGTAATACCTTTTTTACTACAAATCGAATAAGTGTTGGGGTAAGATTTATATGATAAGATATGGTATAATTGGGGTAAAACCAATTCAGTTTGGACTTAAAGCTAGGACGCGCGTTCGTTTCCCATTTTAGCAAATTTCCCAGTAATTTCTCCTATAAGATTGGCCAAATGACCTCATATATATTTGAATTTGTGAAGACATATGTTCCATGTATATTTTAACTATAGTTTTTCATTCATTCATTTATTCATTCTTTCTGATTTACCTTATTTATGATTTCTCGGAAAATGTTACTATTTCAGAAAACTTTCGAAAGATTATCTAAATGTTAAAGCCTAGTTTCTGTTGACACAATGGTCTTCGTTGAATATTCTAGTTAAGTGATATTTTAGATAATACCCGCTAGTATTATTTACAAACTGACATCGGTTATCGTGGATACACAATCTTTATTAGTAGTTCTTATCTTCAGTCTTGTATGAAGCACTGTAAACAAATTGGTTATAGGTCATAATTCACTCGGAAAAATTAATCTCATCAACGATGGGAAATTTATTGGAAATGAAAACAAGTACAGTGAACGCTCGCCACCATCCACCTCGGAACAGTTTAAAGAGGTGGATTACTTGCTTTGATCTACAAATCTTCCTCTAAAAGCCATGGGCCAATGCCTAAGTCAAGCGGTCACCTTTCAGTAAGCATATTTAAATTTGGTCCCATAAGTTTTATACCCCGTAAACTAAGAAATGAGAGAAATTTCATAAAACATTTGTATTCAGAAAAATTTAGATAGACCGAAATTCATTTTTTACGACAAATATTTTATTGCCTCGAAAAGTTTAAGATTTTTGTATTTCTTTATAGAAAAAGATGCAAAAATTTCATAAGTACTCTTACTTTCTTACTATAATATTAGATCAATTGTATTTCTAAAATTTTTATTATTATTTTTTTTTTTTTTGATTTTATGGCAGTGCTGTAGATAAAAAGTTATTAAATTTCACCCCTTATCATTGGAATTCGATAAAAGTTGTATTATCAACTTGAAGCTTTTGCTATCCTAAGTTCTCTGTTAATTTCGATAAATTGAAGCCCAACATGTCATTTTATACCCTGATCACATTTAAAAAATGGGAAGAAGGGTATAATAGTTTTGTTGGAATGTATGTAACCGGCAGAAGGAGGCGTGGCAGACCCCATAAAGAATATATATTCTTGATCAGCATCAATAGCCGAGTCGATAAAGCCATGTCCGTCTGTCCGTCTGTACGAACGCGCCGATCTCGGAAACTTGACATGAAGATCTGTGTATAGCATACGCAATACGAGTTAGTTTCAAATTTTGGATGCCACGCCCCCTTCGCCCGACAATCGATAAAAACGATTTTCGATAAAATGGCCATAACTTTGGCATATATAAAGGAATCGACATGGAATTCGGCAAATAGGATCATGATTAGAAACTGCGGAATGGAATTTCCCGAAAATTTGATACACCCCTACATTTTCCTGTAAAGTGACGAAATGTGTATAGCAGCCGCAATTTTTATGCTCGAGTCATGAAATTTGATACGTGAGTGCCCATAGATACCATGCAGAAAGTGTTATCCAAATTTTTTTATCCTAATTTTGTCCCCCCTAAATTAAGTAAGTGCTTATATTTTTTATAATTTCTAACAAAGTCGTCCAAATATATGTTTTTGACGATTTCATTAACCAATCCTAAAAATTTCAGAACGAATGGAGCATAAACAACAAAGTTATAAGACTCAGATTTGACTGAAAACGCGATAAAATGACAAAAGGTGAAATGTGCATGAAAGGGCACGAAATTTCGCAAGTAGGTTCTCATTGATAAAGCGTAAATTGCATTTTCTCAAATTTCGGATGCCACGCCCCCCTCCCTCGCAAATAAAAAAATAGATAACAGGTGTAATTGTGATTGGAAGAAGTTATTCGCAAAAGAGTGTAAAAATTCACCTATGGGAAAGGCGGCAGACGCAGCACCGACTGTAGGTGTATGCGTGTGTCTGTGTGACTGAATTAGAATTAGAATCAGGGTATATCCGCAGTCGATCACTCTCGACTGCAGCACTCCATCCTGTTAATTTTAGATATTTCTTTTCTTAGAACCTTCTATATGACAATGAACCCAACATGGACGCCATACAGGATATGTTCCTTTTTACATTCCTTGACTAAGATATGGATAAATTATTTTTGAAATAAGTGGGAAAACTGGATTTTTATCAAAATCAATTTACTCAAGATTTCGTGCATTTTCAGCTATGCCGGAATTCCAGCTGTTGGAAGCTGAAAAGAGAAATTTTAGATAGAAGTTTCATATTATTCTAATTGTAAGAACTTTTCCCGAGTATCTTACTTCAACTACTTATAGACTCGTCGTAAATATATTATTTTCCCTATAAAAAGAGGTTTGTCTTTTAAATAAGTAAGGGTAACTGTTAGTCGTATAATTATGTCCTAGGTTTAGCTCCTTGTTCCATTCTATATTATTATTACAATATAAGTTTGCCCCATTTTTGCAAGTAATTTAAAAATAATTTGATGTTGTTGCTGTTAGTGCTGCTGACGCTGTGGGGTTAGTTGGAGGATGGGAGCTTGGGGCATGGGGCTTGGGGCATGGAGCTGGAGGCTTGGGGTTTGGTTGCAGGGAGTGACTGAAGTGCTGGCCATGTCCGAAGTTTGCTTTATTGACATTCTCACCAGGGCTTGCGACAATGAGCGCACACACCTGCACTTTGTGGACGGACGGACAGACAGGCGGACAGACAGGCGGACGGATAGACAGACGGACGTAGCACGTTGATAAGGACGCTGACGCCAACGACACCGACGAGAGGATAATAAAATTGTGAAACAACTTTTTAATGAGAAACATTTTTTGCACATTGCGCTGCCACAGAAGTGAGGCACCAGAGGGGGCGTAGCAGGAGTAGGACGAGTAGGAGCAGTAGAAGGAGTAGGAGGAATAGCCTGGTGTCCAGGCTGGCCCACCGGCTGGCTATGAGTTGCTAAATTGTTGCTGCTTATGACGGAGGATGATGAGGTGGATGTTGCCTGCGGCTGGCCAAGCTCGGGAAATAGCCCAACGTAAGAAAACTTAAGTTACTTTGGAATGATGCGGTAATCGCTTAAATCTCATAGAAAAACTCTAGAGAAGTTTTTAATCATAAAATTTATACTCACTTAGAGCATATTTGAAGTGCGCTTAAATAAAATATTAACAGGAAATATTTATAGCACGAAAGGCAATTTGGGTTAATACTGAGAGATTTGGATATCAACGATGTTTCACCTGTTATATGATGTCTGGTGATTAGCTCAGTCCTTAAATTTAATGATTCTAAAAACAACATTGGGTTTTGCTTTAATAGCGACAAGTAAGTAAGATATCTCGACTGGGTGGTACCCTCTACCCAGATTAGAACATTTATCTTGGCATATCTGCCAAAGTTGTTGTATGATCGTAATGAAATTTTCAGAATATTTAATAGTTTTATTTATGTAGATACTCCCAATATTTTTGCAGCTTTTGTCGACTTTTTCGATTTACAGAGGTGCAAGGGTCGCGATCAGAAATCTATAAGTATATACGAACTACTTTTGTTGTTCTTTCCGGCCTCTCCAATGTGGCGTCTTCATAATTGTTGTGTACCTCTTAGACGTAGATATACTTGAAGCATCGGAAGGCGGGACTCCCCAGAATGGCCTCCTTGGCTTCTCCATATTTGTTGTGTCCTTCTTAGACTCCATATTACATTCAGTTAGACGTTTTTCGAGTCTTTCAGTTTCAAGTGCCTTTACTTTGCTTTCGCTTTCTAATTGTTTTATACGTTTCTCCAGTTGTGCAATCTTGGTCTTATGATCTTTTGCCTAACTTCCAGTTGCATAAAGATCTCCGTTGAGGACCAAATAAGGATGGAAAAAATTTTTGGATGCCACTTTCTGTATAGTAACTTTGGGCATGCATATACCAAATTTGATGACTGTAGCATAAAATTTGCGGCTGTTATATATATTTCATCACTTTCCGGAATAATGAAGGGGTGTATCAAAATTTTGGGAAATTCCATTCTGCAGTTTCTAATCATAAACCTATTCACCGAATTTGGTGACGATTACTTTATAAATGCCAAAGTTATGGCCAAATTATCGAAAAGGAATTTATCGATTATCGGGCGAAGGTGGGCGTGGCATCCGAAATTTGAAACAAACTCGTATCGCGTGTGCTATACACGGATATTCATGACGAACTCGAAGTCTTGAGCATTTGTAGTTTCCGAGATTGTCGCGTTCATACAGACGGACGGACAGACGGACAGACGGACGCACAGACGGACGGACATAACTAAATCGACTCGGCTATTGATGCTGATTAAGAATATATATACTTTATGGCGTGTGGCACGCCTCCTTTTGCCTGTTACATACATTTGCACAAACTTATTATACCCTTCATACCAATTTTCAATTGGGATCAGGGTATAAAAAGGGAAAAACTTTTCTAACAGACGATTGACGCGTCTATTGCCACGCCCCGCAGACTGGGCTACAATTAAGTATGAAAATTTTACGCCGCACTGGAAAACTGCAAACTTTCCGCCTTAATTGCCCAGAAAAGTAACACAAATGAAACGCATCGACGCTTAATTACTTTTGCTAAATGGCACGGACTTTGCCATCGACTGCGTTAGGTAAACACAGTGGCCCCCAAAACTCAGTCCTCCGATGCTCCAATCCTCGACTCCGGCTCGGCCACTTGGTACCAGCCGTGGGCCCAATCTCACCCGAGCAGACTGACTGCAAGGGCAAAGTTTGCAGGATGCGGGCGCAAAAGGTAGACACGGGTCCTGGAATTGTGGCACGCTTTGAATTTGCAGCTTGGCAATTTACTGCATTCAGTTCATGGCATTAGCTTAGGCAACGGCTCGACATACACTTTACTGGGGCGAAATTGCGAATTCCACGGGGAAATCGTTCATCTTTTTGGAGCTAATGAAGCACCAGGGTATTGGCTAAGTTTATGCACTGTATTCAATGCAAATTGGCAGAGCTTATAGGGTATTTCATTAGTCCTCAAACCGCCATGCGTTGAGTTTAGCATGTATTTCCGCTTGGGCATTATATCGCCCGGTATTTCCCATGTTCCCCAAGCTATGGCCACGAAATAATACATATTGTTAAATTTCTTTCTTTTCTAACGATCCACCAAATTTCAAGGCCATCTGTTGATAAAGACAGAAAATATCCTATCTTTTCTTGAACTGCAGCAGTTGGCAGTAATTTGTAAAATTTTA
Organism: Phorticella flavipennis; assembly: GCA_037040045.1. Classification (NCBI taxonomy): domain Eukaryota; kingdom Metazoa; phylum Arthropoda; class Insecta; order Diptera; family Drosophilidae; genus Phorticella; species Phorticella flavipennis. Next base: position 85,389 of record JBANCY010000068.1, read on the forward strand.
TGACTTAAGTCGAGAGTCCTTCTGGTTTTGGGTCTCTAGTGCTTTAACTAGCTGTAATACTCTGTGTTTATACACTTTCAGTCTCTGGCTGACTTCTTTCTCTGGTAAGACTCAGACTGATTGCTGCCAGCATGTGAGTGAGCGCTGCATGCAGCACGATTTGACTTTTGCCGGCGTCACAATTTCAGAAGTTTTGGCCAGGCGCTGTGGCAAAACTTGGCCAAAAAACTTCTCTGGCACTTGGTAGCAAGTTTTTGATTAAAAGCCTGCTGAAAAACGACAAACACACCCCATACACACCCCATACACACCCCATACACACCCAACACACACTTGAAAAGAGTGCACCAAAGTTTTCGTAGCATTCGGAATCAGAAAATTGTTAATTGAATGCAATTTGAGTTGCACAATGTTTGCCTTTTACTGAAATGGATGTCCATTTGGTAACAGTTGGAATCATTCTGCGCCTCTCCAACAAAGATCTGGAAACGAAACCGGAGGAAAGAACTCACCGAGGAATTTTAACTCTTTTCGAAGTTGGATATATTTACATATATCTTACAGTTGGTAAAGCATTTTTGAACCTTTGAGCACAAATATTTCTCCATCTCTAGATGGACGGTGTTCCATTAAAGGATGGGTTTTGAGGGCCGAAAAATCTTTTATTTTCAATATTACTAAAATTTTTAAATGAATTTTTTTTTCAAATTTACGCATTGACAGCGGATTTCCGGCGACGCCCAAAGCAATGCTCCTTGCGGTGCTCAGCGTAATAGGTCATCCTATCCAGAAGGCTTGTGAAAAATTTGAATAAGTTCGCTTTTATTTGTTTCTGAGAAATCGTGACCACCGGCTTTGGAAAAGAAGTTTCAGGAAAAATACAGTCAACGATTGAACTAACAATAAGAACAGATACATCCTAAATGTTCTATCTCCTACGCCTTTATTTTGATTGTCTTGAAAATTTCAGAAAATATTCCATAATATCCATGATAATAAAACGAAGATTAAAATAAATGGTACTTTTATTTGGAATAAAAAGCAAACAACTTGAAACATTATATCGTTCGAAAAGTCACACAATGGGATTATATTTGTTAAATTATTTCGAAAATTTCTTCAACGCGACTCTCCGCTATATGTTATTTTTGATTATGTATGGAAGAATGGTCTTCGAAATGGTCCCGCAATTACGCTAGGTAATCAAGGTTGGGGTCATCTTCGGATCATTTATATAGATTTTGTTCTCTGTTAAATGCCACAGAAACAAGTCTCTTGGCCGCCACGAATTCAGTTAGTTTTGGTAAATCATTCATTGGTGAACATTGACTTGGGGTTTTTAAGATCATGAACTCCATAATTAAAATGCGTTCCTCTTTCATAGTCAAAATCGGATGCTGACACAATATCAATAACACAAAATTTGTTAGGAAGGTATAGTTAATGCAGATTTTATTCGATAACAAGGTACCACTTCTAGATCTACTAGATTTTAGATCCAAGAAATTTAAAAAAAAACCTTTGAGAGTAAACTCATTAGCAGATAATTTGAACCACCCATCGAATTACTTAGCTATTAAACAAGTGTGCGAAGTTCCGTTCGCCCGGCAAATTCTATAAATGAAGGAAACGAAGCAGAAAATAATACGCAATGAGTTATGAAAAGTGCATAACTGCCATGTTTATTAACCGATCATTGAGAAATTTGGTAGAACAATGTATAATAACGAAATTGAAGTGCATATTAAATATTAATACCATAGCTTTAGATACATAGATAATATGGTCAAATCAAATAAATGTGCAGCATTTAACTAAGAAACCAATGAACAAGCTGTCATTAGGTTAGTTGAGGGACGAGATGTCAGACATATAAATACGCATTTTGGCCATCAGACGGACATGACTCAATGGATTTACCTTGGCCTTCTGATAATAACTGCCATGTTTATAAACCGATCATTGAGAAATTTGGTAGAACAATGTATAATAAAGATATTTAAGTGTATATCAAATATTAATGCCATGGCTTTAAATACATGGAAAATATGGTCAAATCAAATAAATGTGCAGTATTTGACTAAGAAAACTATGAACCAGGTTTCATTAGATTAGTTAAGGGACATGACCCAATGGACTTACCTTGGCCGCTGGAAACATATGACAAACTATAGCCCAAAGTAAATATACATTCCGAAATATGTACATATATATATGCTCCTCATTCCGTACAATTTAAAGCAAAAACTTTCTGCCAATAAATCAATTTTCTTAAGTTGGCAAATTAAAATCTATTAGATTTTCCTTATGTCTTTCATTGTCTGTTTTCCTCCTGCGACTGGCCGAATGCATCATTTATGAAGTGCTTTCGCTTTGGGGATTTGCTTAAGATGCTCCTCCAGAGATGCTCCCAAAAAAAATGGGTATTAGCAATGCAAAGCGCATTTGCTGTGCTTTTGTTGTGTTTAGTGAAAAGCAGTTTATACATACATACATATATATATATATATATATATATATATATATATATATATATATATATATGTGTGTGTGTGTGTATGTTTCAAGCAGGAGCAGAACCTAAGCGCACGCACACATAC